>JAECUM010017723.1:0-18932 GCA_016617855.1 Megalonaias nervosa
CTATTTGGTCTGTAAGTTTGAAATGTATCCTTGATAATAACGGATTATGTACACGTAGATAAACGGGGTTAATTGGTTCAGATACAATTAACCACCCGAGTGGCGCTTGAGGACTGAATGAATATAATATATATCCTTGCTCCGCAGTGCCACTGCGGTGGCTAGACTTTGAAAGATCAACTTGATAGCTGCCATCAATTACATCACATACTAGATTGACTGCGATCGTTGATGTTATATTAACAATACCAGGCGAGATATGACGGCCTCCACCGTATGGATCGTTATTATGTTTAAGAATAACCGGTGGTGGGGCTATTTTTATCCACGCTGCAAATATTTTAGAGAAATATTCATCAATGACATCGTTGAGTTGTTTTTCAAATATAGTTCTGTCAAATTCTGGTATTATAAATGTTTGTAAATCTTTTTCTGTTATTTTATAATGAACAGGAAATATTTGCTTAAGTTTCAGATTTGTGTAAGGACTTTCATTGAGATTAGTCGCGACGTTTATAATACTTCGATTGGCAATGAATAAATCAAATAAGATCCCATTTAAATGTTTTATTGTTTCGATTATCTGATTTTTTTACATCATCATCATAATCTTGTGATAATGAAATGAATAAACTTCTTAAATTATTAATTGTTTTATCGTATTCAGGCTTAAGAACATCTAAAATTTCTTTAAAATGTTTTTCATCAACAATCTCTGCCTGCTTCATGGCGACTACGATGATATTAAATGCTGATCTTTGTATCTTGGGGATCCTTTTACCGTCAAAATCAGTAAAGTAATTTACATCGTTGCTTGAATCGAATTCAAATCCTATATAATACCATGGATTTTTATTTCGATATTCTGGATCTTTAATGAATCTTTTTTCGCTTGTTTTAAATTCTTCCCGCGCTGGTTCTGGAATTCCATTTGACTGTTGGTCTGGTGGAGGAACATCAGGCCATCCTAACACAGATCTGATTGAACTTTGATAAATATCCACAACATAATCAGGGGAATTTATTTCAATTGCCGCTGATAATGTTGGTTCGTAAACAGTGATTGCTATTTTGGATTCTTTTCCTGTAATAGATTTAATTCTACGTTGGAACTCATCATTAATCTGTTCTATTTGATAACTGCCCGTTGAAATTCCAACAACTTGCCAATCAGGAGTTCCATCAGGTTTATTCTTATTTGCAAATACAAGTGAATTGTTTGCTGGTAGTCCACCAAACGATTTTGAC
Organism: Megalonaias nervosa; assembly: GCA_016617855.1. Taxonomy (NCBI): domain Eukaryota; kingdom Metazoa; phylum Mollusca; class Bivalvia; order Unionida; family Unionidae; genus Megalonaias; species Megalonaias nervosa. The sequence continues at coordinate 1,249 of JAECUM010017723.1, forward strand.
CTGATATTTGGCCAGCTATGATAAACTCGTAATTGTGCTAATGCTATTTCACTTGCTGGAATTGCAGTTGGAAAGTTAACGCTAAATTCAGGATTGGTCGAACTTAATGATATCATTGTAGTTTTTGACGGCGTTGTATTAGTGACGATCTGTTGTAATAGTTCTAACGTTGACATTATTTAAAATACTTCGTATTTAATCATTATTTTAATAGAACACAGAGCGTTCTCTCTCGGGAATTCAATTTTCTAATTTATCACAAGTTTCTTTATCACTAGAATCGCTAACGATTCTAAATGCTTCATTGTACGTTTTCATTATCGTTGCGAACTCCTCATCAGATATTTTACCATCGCTGAGGTACGCAGAAAGATACGATGATAGTTCAGAATAAGATGTTGTTACTGTGTGTAGTTTTATTATATACTAGTGTAATTTATCATTTGTACATGTAGATATCTTCTTAGCGATAATACTGAGAATGCCTGCGATAATCGTTGAAGTTGAAACGACAATTGTTACAACTGCAGGTGCTGTCATTGCTATTGTTGATAATAATAATCCGGTTCCAGCAATAACAGCAGAAACTGAGTAAACAATTATATCAATAACAACCATACGTCTGCGATATTTTTTACTTTTACTGTATAATCGTCGATGATATTTTTTAGTTTGGTTTGACACTCACATACTTGATTGTATCTGTGACGTTGAACGTCGATAAGTGACTCCGTCACTTGATTCATTATACAATGACAACGTCATTTAATCAAGTAATTAATTGAGGGTTTCAGCTACGAATTCCAGACACCACCAGTAACGTCTCGGGGGCATTTCCGTTGATGTCAACGTAAATGTTTCTTTGATGTTCTTATTTAGCATCACCAGTAGAGGATTATAATGTACATTCGGTGATGATGAAGTGGCCGCAGTAATTTCCAAACCGTACACGGATAGCCTGTATAACCCAGTTACTTCTGCGGTATGTTCGAGAGTGTTATCGCGCTGTGTCCATGTTGATAATCCTGATGCTACTGTGTACACGATATTTTTAATTTGTCCGTGTGGAATTTTAATCAGATTAGTTTTTTGAATAATATTAGGTATTCCACTGACAATGTCGTTGAGTTTCGTGTTAATGTCAGCAAGTTTGATATCAACATTTGGTGGACTTCCCAAAAAATCATTAATAGATCTGTTTACATTTCGACGAAAATTTAAGAACGTTTGTACGTGATTATTAAAATTAGTATTGAGTGTAGTCATTTCATCAGTGATTGTAGCTAACGAAGTTGTCATAGGAATTTCCTTATCGTCTACATATTTCTTCGTTGCAGCGTCGAAATCTGATTCTGGTGTTTTAAGATTATTAATACCATTATTATTCATGTTGAGAAATGCACGCATTATACCACCGTTGAATAATACGTACTTAGGCTCTTGATCATCGACGTATTTTTTTTGTTGCTGCATCTGTATCTGCGGCTGGGTTTCCAAGGCCTATAATTTTATTTCGATTCATAATAATGGTACCGGTGAATGAATCACCAGCTCGCTTGATAAAATCGTTAACTGACTTACACGATTTTATGAGGTGGTGTTGTTGATTTTGATACAGCATCAAGTACAGCGAGTACTTCTCGACCACATGTTGGCGGATCCGTTAATTTTTGTGTTGGTAATGTTGAATACCAGATTTTAGAACGCATCGAATTCTTACTTTGCATAGCAGTACTTCGTATTGTGTTAACATATTTTAAAAATTCTTTTGGTGGTGCCAGTCCATATGAATCAAAATAAATAATTCCACGTGGATCAATTGCATATGCCACCCAATGAGTGCCGGGACCAGAGTTTTTATCGAGATTAATAATACCAGTTTCATGTTGCATTGCAACGGTAAGTAATTGATCACGCATAAAAACTCCTCTAAAATTTTTTATATTCAGTTGCTTAGCAGCATTAAGTAAATCAAAATTAGACATAGGAAGAATGATCGAACTCGATGACGAAGTCACCGGGGTAGTCTTAGACCTTTTCCGTACCATGAATATGGGGTCCCTGGCAATCTTAGACCGCGACCGTATGCTGGGCCTGATAATCTTAGACGGCTCGGCTGTGGCACGTTTGGTGCTCTTAGACGTCTTCCGTGTTGTTTTGCCCGTGATCTTTTTTTTAAGTTTTCTGCGTGCATAATTCCTTGACCCGTTGCTTTCTTTAACGCCATTCCAGCTGCGGTTCCAACAGTGCCTAATGCAGCTGCTTTTGCAACCGCTGGGGCTGCAGCGGCTATTATTGCTGGTAACGCGGCAAGAAGTGGAAATATGCCACCCGTTTTAACGATGTCTTTAATGATACTCGCAGAAAGATTAAGTTTTATTCCTTTATTTAATTTTTTTGCTTCATTGAAATGCTTATGCTGGCGTTCTGAAAAGGATAGCTTCTTCGGACCACCTGCGATTTGTTCTCGCTTTAGTGATATTTTTGCCGCACAATTACATTTTGATGATGATTGTAGCTTTTTAATCTGACCTGGAGTCAGACTGACATTAACTAGATATGACATTTATAATTATTATGAGTGATCTAATTACATGTTTTCTACTGTGGCATCAATAACTCTCATTCGTCCACCAACACCTTCAAGTAACATTGATTTATCGCTGAGTATAACAGCAATTGCTCTGTAATTAGCAATAGCTCCTCGGTTTACGCGAGCTCGAAAATATGTCAACGACGGATTGTCTGGTTAAATCTAAATGTTCCAGCGAAAAGTAATAAATCGGATATAATGTTGTAAAATCTAACTGTGATATTTGTAAACCAGAATCAATATTCTGATCACGTCCCATAAATGTCATTAATTGATGATAAGCACGTGCTACATGATTTTGATCGAAATTTAGCAACACTTCTTCAGAAGGTTCTTGATGTCCATTTATCCTCAAAGAAACTTCACTAACCCCAAGCGTGTCAAATATCATATTACTTTCTGTTTGATCATTTACTCGTAAATTATTCTGAAGCGCAATAAATATATGCCGTGGTGCAGAAACACCTTGCTGTGATGCTATTTGCCAAGTAAATAAACCATTAATGTTACTCTGCACAGCATCTGTGGTCATTGTCAACCATGATAACATTGATTTACCACCTTGACTCATAAAAGAAAGTAAATGTTCTTCTTCAGGTATTGTTGGAGTCATTATTGGCATCCATAACGAAAGTTTTGTTAAATTTACTATACCAGCATTACCAACGGATCGCCATATTGCATCATCATCAGTAGCCTTTCGCACAAGTGCAATTGTATGTTTAGCTCCAAAAATGACTTTTCTAACATTTCTACAGAATCCAAAAATATGTAATAGTGGAATGGCACATGAAAATGCTCTCCTTGCACCGCTTAACATTGCTCGACGTGCTTTAAATCCTAAGTTGAAATCTGGATCAACATTAATTATTATATTTTGCACATCAGCGCCGGCGTTTCTAGCATGGTTTTGCGGGCGTCCTATATCATACTGTTGATACTCAGCGTGGTTAGAAGTATCCTTAACAAACATCATTGATGGTCCAGCTGATCTTGAATAATCATCACTATATCGCGCAAGACCAAGTATCGTCGTGGCAACGTCGACGTTTTCATGACAGATCTCAATCTCTCGTCCATCAGTGATATATGCTGCACCTTTAAATAACGCCATGATGTCATTATTAACAAAACCAACACTAAAATCAGCTGCGTATGCTCCTGGCGGTACAAGAGTATTATTTAAAATTTCACCTTCAACCTCAATAAATGCCTCAGCGGGTAAGAAATATCTGCTTGTATCCTGAACCTGTAGTTCAATTCGTCCACGCTGATTTGGCTCTCGTGCGTCATAAGAATAATATTGATAATCGCGCACAGATTCATCTTTTAAAACTGGTGCATCCATGTCAAACGCGGGATCAGATATACGTTTGAACATATTTGTCATTACCGTCTTCGTCTAACACGAAGACCGCTTCCTGCTATCAGACTAGCGGTTATATTTTTTTCTTTTTCTAACCCAACATTAGTGTTGGTAACCAACTCTGCTAGTTTTTCATTAGCAGCTTGATTTATTATTTTACTGACATTTGCAGGCATCACTTCAGTGCTGGTCAGTTTCACTGGTTGAGGTTTTCGTCGTATTAATCGCGCTAGTCTATCCTTGATTGCTGAGAATGCTTTGCTAGCAACATCACCAAATGCACCAATACCTTTTTCACGAACAACATCAATAGCTTTCATTCCCAGTTGCTTTGCAATCGGTATTGCTTTTGGGGCTATCCTTCTAAATAGACCTTGAACAACATCACCTAGTCCATCTCCGTAGGTCGTTTTGTATACTGGTAATCGTGAATTTATTACCCTGACCATGGTTGGTCTATGAGTATTGTGTATGATCATATTATTATTAAGTGATTTTATCACTAATTGCATCTAATTACATACTTAGTCACTATGATAATCGTCACTAATGTCATTAATAAGGGACCGATAAACACCAATATCCATAACACCACCTGTAAATAATCGTTGACAAATATCAGCTGCTTCATTAATGATTTCTGGGGAATTATTACCAGCTCGTTTTCCTCCAATGAGAATTTCTAGTCGATCAACATCAGCAAGGACGTTATTAGGACAAGTAATAAGGCCACTCCCTAAACCACTTCCACTTGAACCAGGATCTTGATATTCTTCCTCTGTTATTTTGACTGGTTGTCGTGGTGATTGAAATCGTTTCATCATTTCTTGAAATTGTTGCGATAATGGTTGTTTTCGTTGTTGTTGTGGTGATGGTAATTCAAATTGTCGTTGTGGTGATGGTAATTCAAATTGTTTAGCTTTTTTGATATAATTATATACATCATCATCAAATCTGTTAAAACTTCTAATATCTTCATTAGATCTGATTTCCAGAGTATTAGTAGCGATGCGATATACATCCTTAATCCAACTGGCAGAGCTTAGAGATTTAACATGTTCTGGTTTTACATATTTTTGTCTTTCATAATATCCAAACGCGGCAATATCAAATACTTGCTATGGGTCCTTGATAGCAGCAATACCTTCAGGTGTAAATTTATCTATTATCTTAATTCTGGTTCTTGGTGGTTTTGGTTGTGGTTGTGGTTGAGCTGCTTGAATACGACCAGCAATATCAACAGGTAATGTTTCAAGAGCTCTTTGTGTTGCCTCAGTTGCTGTAACAATTTTCTTTGTTGGTTCGACAATCGGTTTAAATAATTGTTCTGCACCTTCTGCAAATTCCACCTGAGACTCCTGACGAGCTTGTAGTTGTTTAACTAAATCACGGACGGGTAAATATATTTTGATTGCATCTAGTCGCTCTCGAGCTAATCTAGCTGAGTGTGGTTCTCCAATCATTATTGATAATATTTATAATGGCTGTTTAATTTACAGCAGCAGAGGAGGTGAACGACCAGCATTGAGTGACCAGCGCGTAAACGAAACATTCCTAAAAATAAAAACGCACATCAGAGAAAAGTAACAAAATAAGCTTACTAGTTAGAGGTTGTGGTTTAACGTTACTGACCTTAAGATTTCCTTTTCGTAAGAAGGCTTATTTTTCATAACTAAGGTCTCGAACAAAAATGGTCTGTTCACCTCCTCTGCTGCTATTGAAGAGGTTTAAATATATATTATCTAAGCATAACCTAAATACAATCTATTTAATCTACATTCGCCCAGTTCTGAAATATGGTCTTCATATACAGATTCTGAAACACTTGAAAAAATTACAACTTGAAACAGGTAAATAGTTTCTAGACAACTCAGTTTCCTAGCAGAGAAGCACTTTATTTTGAAACCGGATGTCCCACTCTGACAGAAATGTGAAAGTTTATAGAAAAAAAATATCTGCAGTTTTTATAATATTATCAATAACCAGGCTCTAGATTACATGACTGATTTATCCCACCTTGTTCGTAAGACACAGGCCCTTGTAATCTAAGTCAAACTCATTCAATATCAATCTTTAAACTCTTTGTTAAAAAAATCATAAATACCATCACTTATCGATTCATGAAATGGTCTGCAACAATCTAAAGAAATTGTTCATTTATGCTAACCTCCAAAAATGAAATTACCAAGTGCAAAATTTCTACATTTGGTAATTTATTTAGCAATTGGTAACAGGCAAGCTTTCGTCCATTTAAGACAAATGCAGTAGGCTAAATTATGTTTTGTTTAGGTGTAATCCTATTGCCAATCCTACTTGTTCCTGTGGATTTCCAGTAGAAAATGCCAATTTTTTTTCCATGCAGGTTATATAATAACACCAGAAATAAGCTTTATCAGATTATTGTTAACAAATATTAATATTTGGACTGACACACTATTAATGGCAACAAACTCTGCACATCAAAAACCATATTTGTTACAAACGAAAATGTAGAAATTAATAATTATCATAAAAATATCCACAAACTTGATTACATTTTGTTCAACTCTGTCTACAGTTGAAATTATATGTACCAGACCACACCAAAATCTATCCCTTCACTCTTATCCTTCATTTATCTGTCTCACTGCATTATATGTATGCACATCACCTGACTTGACTTTTTCCAGAATTCTTGTCTGCATGCTCGTTAATTGTTAATGTCTATAATGGAAAGAACCTTGAATTAAAGTTCAAAAACTTGTTTCCAAACCTTTTTCACTTTATCCATACTTGTGGTTTTTTAAAAATAAAATGCTTAATCAAACAAAATATAAGCAATACAACTGAAGCTTAGTAATCTTTATATGTACAAGACAAAATTTAGTTTGCAGAAGAAAAACTTGTGTTTCTTGAACAGTTACATGCATATGTGTAAAACTGGACATTGTCTATGGGTATACAAGTTTTCTTATAATATTTCTGATGATTAATAAATGAAACAAAAATACACATGTACAGAGCATAAATACCGTATTTAATGGGTTGCAAACAGAAAAAAGCTCCACCAATACTCTATTCAATAGTTACCACAGCAAAATTCATTGATCTAATCAGCTATATTGGCACATCTTGGAATTGAAAAGTTAAATATGCAGGAAACTATCAAATTTTGAATTTAATCACATCATGGCATGTAAAGTCTTTTGAAAATTTGAAAGCAAAATAAGTTATAAAACAATAATTGCAACAGACAATAGCAATGGAAAATGTGCTGCCTGGCACAGTGAATGAAAAAGGACATATGTGCTTATAACCAAGATAATGGATGAGAAAAGAATAAGATGATCAAATATAATCCATAGCGTAAAAAATTGCAGGGTATTATTCAAAGATATTTAGTACTTTTGCATTACATAAGCTAGAACACCACCAAGAAATAAAAATACAAGGCTCTTTCCAGTTTCTGATAAACCCTGTCTCTACAATATACATATCAGATTGTACTAACATTATATTCACGCCCATGTAACACAGAAATCTAACTGATTTGCTAGCCTTACTATTCTTATCAGTCTCACTCACAGTGTCCATGTGCTACAGCTACTATTCAAGTGAAGAAACCCTTGTCATCTGCAATGCCTGATGAAGTTGTTTTAAATTCAAACAACACCAACAGATATATAACAAATCAATATTCACTCATAAAGTACCTTAATGACTCTCAGACTCGATAACACATGATAAAAAACATTCTGAGAGTGACTTACAAATGCACACAAAGTTGAGCTATTTGGTAGAGCTCATAAATGAAAGTGGATCATATAACTCAGAACTGCTAAAGCCATCCGCACAGATCACATGAGTCAACCATATGAATCCTCACTGTTGGGCCATAACAAACTATCAACTTTATTAAGCACATTATGGCTTAAAAATATGTTGCACTTTGGGTCATGGGGGAGTTTAATGAGAAACAAATGAGGAAAAGGACAGGGTTGGATGTAAAAACACAAGGAATGAAAACAAAGAATGTACACTAACCCCACATTTCCAGATAAGTATCTTGTATCTACAAATGTTATAATAACAAATATTCAAGTGAATTTCGTGACCTGACCATACATTCTAAATTGACTATGTAACCCATGTGGATTCATCTGGGCCAGATAAGCAATGAAGTTTTAGAGGCACCAGCTGGGGCAAGAAAACCGAGTACCTTAATGAAAAAAAGGCTTTAAAACTTGCCCATACTGACTTCTAAACACGTCACATAAACTCAAGCATGAGCAAAATATTTATGCTAGAAAGAAACAGAAAACATTGCTCCAGACACAAAGACTTTACACATCACTGGCTATATAAGTCTAACTCTCACGAGATACCATAAAGCTGGCAACACCCAGAAATGTGTTATTTCAGACCTGCATTCTTCAAACTTTGTCAAACACCCCCAATCCACCCCAGTTGAATCAAACATAATGCAACTGTAAATAAAAACTCTTGCACTTACTAATCTCATTACTCAATACACATGCTATTCAACAAGATTTCCATGTAGCATAACACTGCACAAGTAATAGCAACATTGGGTTACCATATGTCATGCATATAGTATACTTTTCTATTTAATTCCTTTTAAAGAGTAGCAAAACATTAATAATGTAAAACCAAATTATACTGTAATCACGGACATTCATATTACAGATTGCAAACAATTATCAACGGAATTAAAGTTTGATACTCTAAGAGCATCCAGACTATAGTTAAGAAATCACCAATAACGTATGTGAAAAATCAATGCAATTACTTATGTGACGGACATATAGTTAATATTATTTACATCAGAAGAAACAGATGGCTGCAACAATCTGAAAGGACAAAACAAGGAAATTTCTGTTCTTTTACATACATTTACAATTTTAAGTTGGAAATTTTGGTTATATCAAACATTAACACCAACCAGAAAAAAAACTATTCTCTGATCAAAGAAAACATTTCCGATTTGGAAATCAGCTGTTCATTTACAGTAAGCATTACTATCTATATTCACCACAGGGAAATTTGAAACATTTGAAATTACAATATATGCATTTTTTAATTATATGAATTTTACAGTTCTTCATTTTTCAGCCTTTGGCATATTTTTGTATATATTAATGTGCAATTTTAATACCTTTTCTGTCAAAGGTGGCAAAAAGTTCATAAAATAATGTTTTCATTAGTTAGCCCTAGAATATGAATAAAATTATCTGCTCAAAGAAATGAAAATGAACAAAAGAAAAAAACAACACAAAACTAAATCATCAGAATCATAGAGATTAGTAACTTAACTTTTCAGCAATTAATTAGATTTTTCACAGTATTTTAAAACATCTCTGCCATAACCTCTGATAATTTTGATAGCTGCAAGGCACGAAAAAAAAGATATACCTCCGTCGTCAGCCAATCTGCCTACAACAGTCAGAGCATCTTGTATGTTCAAAAACACTGAACAGTAATTACGTTAGGTACTGCTACACTGAATACAGGTTTTCTAATTCAACACAGTTTTGTGAACTTTGCATTGCTTGTAATTTCAGCATTGGTGGCATTTTTCCAAAATAAATTTTTGAAATCAGCAACGACATCAACATCTTTCCATATTTTTAACCCACTCTAAATGTTTTTGACCCTACTTTTCTAAAAAAAAAGAACATTCCATTTTGATGATGCTCTAGAAAAAGTGCAAACACAATCTTGCATAAGGAGGCATGGAAAATAAGACATACAATAATAAAGATACTTTTCTTGAAGCTTTGAATCAAAGGAGCTGATTGACTGATTTAGCAGTGTAATACCTAGCACAATTCAAGCAGGGCACATCAGCAATTATCATCATAGTATAATGTCAAGCCAAACTAGTGCTTTATTCCAAAAACCAGGTATATTATAAACTGTACAAGATATCTTATCAACTTTAAGAGATATGTTGTTAACTGTTTGAGATATCCAGATATATATTTACTTTACAAGATATATGTGCAATTTTAATTGATATTTCTTATAAACATTGTAAGATATCTTACTATGTTAATAAGTCATTCAAATAGGATAATAATATTCTTATAAACTATATTATTGGTTTACAAGATCTACAAATATATACTTTCCCACTTTTAAATGAAAAATTGTATTGGGAAGTGTCAGTAATGCTGAATAAATGCAGTGAAAATTTTCTCAACCAGCTCAAGTTAGAGCCAATAGTTCTGGCCATATTATGTTCAGGTGGGCAATACAGAGGTCTTGATAAGGTACATACCTAAGTGGAACCATGTGTAAATTATTATTATTTTTTTTATTGTTATTATTATCATTATTATTATTATTATTATTTTCTACAGTGTTTATTCATTCAAAATGTCTATTGAAATAAAATATTAAACCATAAATTTTATGTCACAATGCCATTTTAATCTCAAATTTTTTTTTATGCCAGCTAAAGTTTGAGGGGTCTGAATTAACACTGTTATAAAATCTATAACATTGATAAGATAACTTGCATAGTTTATGAGATATCTTGTTTTCAAGAATAAATTTAAATTTGGCTTGCATTATATCACTGTTACAGGAAGCTTGTTTACCACCCTTTACCACATTGGAGGTGACGGTAGGATTTGAAAGGGCTAGCAAAAAAGAACCCAAATACAATGTAACTGATCATGCTAATATATGAAACTTCAAAAGGCATGTAATAATAAGATATGGACATTTGAAGAAACCTACTTCTCCACATCGCTACTGGTCAAGAAATTCAGTATACGTACGAGAGTATTTTAAACAAAAGATCTAGCAGACTGCTGTATAGATAAATAATTGGAGTAATACAATTAGTCAAAGTTACTGCCATATAAAATGTCTTTCTTAACAATGCCAGTGGAGGATATTGTTGCCTAAAAATAATGTAGGCACTATATTAATTAATTTAAATAAAAAATGTATATCTTGCCTGTTATAAATATTGCCATTGCCTTTGATACACACCAATGATCCACACCTTGTGATTACTATCTTTCTATTGTTTTGGTAGATATGCAAATCTGACAATAAATTGAACAGGACATATCAACTATAGCAAAACTCACTAAAACTTAACCCTAGCATTTGATATTTCATCTTTCTCCTACAACAATTCTTGGACACTGTATATGGTGACCTTGTTTGTGATATGTCCAAAGAAAATATAGATAAGTTCAGTTCCAAAACCTGTAAAAAAACTTGCTATAATTCTGATATTAAGCTTGGGCCTATTTATTTTTAAAACCATGAGAAATATTTGATGTTCAATTTAGCAAAGACTGATTACAATTTACCCATGGGAAATAAAACTGATCACATTCTTTAACCTTTAGACACTGTAGCCTTCTACCTCCTGAAATGATCCGTACAATCCCACCACCACCACCACAAGAAAACTAAACAAGACAACACAAAATGTCATGTTGGATTCAGGATAATGCAACACATCCAGATGTCAACATCATAGTTTATGACATACAAAATGTTATGTGTCAGCAAGAAAGAATAAATGACCTGGGATGACAAGGCAAATTTTCCACATACTAGTGGATATTAGTTTCCTTGATATAAACATTTGTTGAGATAGTATTGTCAATGTATTTCATGATATATACATCTAAAAACGATATCATACTGGATGCACCATCAGTAAATCAAACTGGTAAATATCCAGAATACAGGAAGCCATTTATAAGGGCAAGGGGAATAATCTAATAGTTAATTACTTTTCAATTATAAGCTACAGAGAAGGAAAGAGTTTCTTCCATCTTTCAGGAAAGGCTGGATTCAGAGGTAACAGAATGATAATGTATTTGAATGAGAAATGAAGCTTCTCAAAAAAAATTTAAAGGACTTTTATAACATACCCTAGAATGTTATTGTTATAGGAATGAAAGCAAATGGAAAATACATCTATGACATGACTTTTGTCCTTCTACAATGAAAAAAGTGTTGTTTTCTTATTGGGTCATTCCATACCAAATCACCTCAAATCCAAAAATCTTCCTGGGTGACCATCTCTGATTTCCACAAAATTTCTTCTTGGTATATATAAACGTAAATGATGGCTGCACGCAAAATTTCAGTCAAAAATTCCATTTACTTATGAAGTTATTGCTTATTGAAGTGGGGAGGGATAAATTTTTTCACTCGCAATATCTGTATCATGAAAAAGTTACTAGCATGAAAACACTCCATTGTAAACTAACAAATTTTCAAGTGAAAAAACTAAGCAACTCCTATCCACTTTAAATGACCATAACTTAATAAAGAATTGGAAATGTTTAACTGATATTTTGCAGTCATCATTCATATAGATGTATCCCTGGAAAAATAGTTCATGGAAATTGGAGATGGTCAGCTGGGAATCTCTGGGTGACTTGGCATGGAATGACCCTGCTATCATCATTTTATGACAGGTATGTCTTCACAGAAGCATGTATTTTAGCTCTACAAATTGGACAGAATCTGAGTGTCTGCCCACAAACTTCACAGCACACTAAATGACCACAGGGCAAGAATGCCAGCTCAACATTCCTCTCCATGCAGATCTTACACATGTTCTGATCCCGTAGCCGCAAATACTCTTCTCTCAGTGACTCAGCATCTAAAAAAAACCAAAAAACAACATATGTTCTTATTTGATTTCATATTTGGCAACCCCTACATTTTTCATAGTTTATTGCAACTACAATGTAGAACTGCAGTTCAACATACAACTGCAATGTGTAGATTACACATTGTATGCTGAGATCATACTTTTTGTTGACTTAGTTTGTAATTGCAATAAACTATGAAAAATGTTCCTATATTTTCGTTATTAACCTGAATCTGTATTTGGCAAATGTTCTTGTCACAAATATGCAAAATGCAAGGGGTACAGTACCAGAATTCAAACAAAAATTTACTTACAAAGTCTATCCAACATATGCATTATCTAGTATATAGTTATAACTTTCTACAGTGACTAATCGTACCGCTGACTCAACACATGTTACAATAAGAATAGTGACATCCTGAACTTGAGCTCAGTATTACATCAGTTACATTTTTTTCTGTTAAATTTTTAAGCTCTTTCGATTTGCTATTGCAACGAGTTTAAATTTCAAAATGATATCTATCCTCTAACATTTCTCAGGCATTTAACATTCACGAGTCACATGGACACTGGTAAAGCCCACTTTGCCTGACATCTTGTGCCACTATTCACAGTACAGATTTGTTCCACAACAAATTCTCTTCCTTAATAAAATGAATCTGAGAGAATGGTTTTCAAATTGAAGAAACCATTTTATTTTCTATGAAATTCATCATGTACAGCTGGTATAAATTGAACACTTGGAAAATACATGCATGATATGAATATTCTTTTGAGTATGCAAGTGGTATGCATGAGCCTTTTTTCTAGAATTTACTGGCACATTAATTATTCAGGAAAATATGGGATTCAACAAGAGTCCCTGAAAGAGAGACATTGTCAAAAAATAGTTTCCAAGAATCCAAGACAAGACTTTGTCTTTTTAACTGCCAGGCACTGAAACCCTTTGATATTCTTGAGAAATAAAAAGATTTTCAAGACAGCTGTTCTGGTGATCATACTGAATGTCAGATTGATATCATTTTCATACAGGGTCAACTACACACCATATTAAGGGATGTTTTTTAATGCCCTATGTTGATATGACTTTCTGTTGAGAAGCAGTGATAACATATCTGTCATATTAAAGATTTTTAAAAAAAAAACATGTCAATATAACTTTTCATTCAGGAGTAGCTATAACAAAATTGTCTGATGGAGTCTGTGGTGGCCAAACTGGGAATTAGATTGGCATCACTTCATTTAGGGCTAACTGAACATCATAAGAAGTCTTTTGAGGAAAACCACATGCCAATCTGACTTTCCACTTATAAGGAGTAGTGATAACGAACTTGTTAAGATGGTTGCTTTGGTGGCCATACTGGATGTCTGTTTAGAACAATACTTTTTTAGGACCAACTAGAAGTCTTTTAATATCCCAATTTTGACATGAGATGTAAAATTTCTTCGCAATCCTCCAAGTGGTTAAGGAGGATTAGCAATAAGAAAACTTGAGCTAATAAATGGATACAGGATAGTGTGTGTGTGAGATTTGGATTTTTTATGTAGCTTTAACAATTTTTCAGTCATACAGCTACGATGTCTGCAGTGTGGTAGTTTATAGTGATGTCTAGCACTTGGGCATCATGCTGCAGAAATGTAGCATGATGTCCCATGCAGCCACATTATCCTGACACCAAGCCGACCAGTCCAAACACTAACCTCCTAATGCTGAGTGCCTAGTGAGGAAGCTGTTAGTACCATTTTTTAAGTCTTTGGTATGACTCAGCCAGGGTCTGAACCCACGACCTCCCGCATCCGAGGCGGAAGCTAAAACCACTAGGCCACAAGAGCGGTCTGATATAGGATGGAAAACAGGTCTATGATCAGTAAGACTAAACAGCTTTTGTTGCTTTATTTCATTTTAATCAGTGTAAGCATAAGCTATACACAGGTGAGTATAGGACATAATTCAATGCATAAAATCATTATGATTATGCTCATATTGTAGTGGTTGGCAGGTATAGTAACGGTACTTTCAATGACAGGTTTATTATGATGCAGAAATAATGATTTAACAGCTATACATTTTTGAAAACTTCATAAAAATGCTGAAAAGGACTATCAACAACAAATGTTGCAAAGAACTACAGAAATGACATTTTCCTTTTTTATATCAAACATCAGTGGGCACAGAGACCAAAGTTTATTTCTGAAAGCTAGACGTTCTAAAGAAAAAACTAATCTGATTTCCATTTCTAAGAAACGATTTCTCATAAACACACATTATCTTAAAATTTATTTTGGTTTCCAGTTAAAGCAAAGTATAACTTTCATTTTGGTCCTAAAATGCATTATTTAAATCCAAGTTTGAAACAGCAATGACTTTAATGATTAAAATAATATCACCACATGTATTAGCACAAATCAACTGTTACTTAACATCAAAGGAAGGCAATGCAGCCCTAAACAATAAGCTCATTTGTTATGAAAGTATATGTACATCATCTATTCTTTAAAGCGCTGTCAATAATGAAATTCTACCATTAATACTTTCTGATGACCATGACATTAACACAGTGTTTAACAGGTGGCAAAATTGAACTCAGATCCTATTAGATTTGGATAATATCATAATTCCACAAATGTGAACAAAACATGTGACCAGCTAGCTGCCTCTTGCTCAATGCAATCAGCAAGAAGTATCAACATCTGAAGTGTTCAGAATCCATCAAAGTGTAAACATGAGAACTCAACTGAAAAACAATGGAATCACTCCTTTGTTTGAAGCCTGCCTCACGTAAGAACCAACTTCAACCACTAGACTGCACAATAACTAAAGACTACAAAGATGAATTCAAATCACATTTCCACAACTGGTATGCTAAATGGACCACGAAAACCATCAGATAAAAGGTGATGATCTCTGGACTGTGTTAGTGGACCTTAAAACTTCATCAGTCAAGCCATTTCATGCTGCATGGATAATTGCAGCTCACGTAAAAATGTTTGAAAGATTAGATCTAATTATATGTAACTTTGAGAAGGCTGGACTTGTTTAATTCCAACAATTTCAGGTTTATTTAAATGGGTTCAAGTCAAAACTGTAATCCATGAACATTGGTACCCTACAAAAGTTAGTGATACTACAGTTTTAATTAATGATTCCAAATCAGTTCCAATAAACTCTAATGGTTGATTTAATCAGAAATTCTACAGAGACTGAAAAAATATGAAACATTACCGAAAGCTGGTAGAGAGGTTGGTTCCATTAGGGGTGGGGATGATGGTCTATTGGATGCTGTAGACTTGTTGTTTTGACTGCCTTCTCGATTACTAAATACAGATGAGGATGATGGAACATCAACAGCAATACTCATGGGACCTGACATATTCAGCCAGCTTTGTGGAACTGAAGGACCCCTTCCTGAAGCACTAGTCTGGTTAGTTTGTCCACTCTTTTGTCCATTCTGTCGCTGTCCACTGGATCTATTACCAGCAACCTGGTTCAGAGGACTTGGCTGTGTTGTTGTTGCTGTTGCTTTTGCTGTTGGTTGTGGTATTGCTGGGGGTGGATTGCTGTCATCATGTAGGGTCAATCGTCCACTCTCTTGAATCAATTCCTCGACAGTTGCAGCTTCATTCTGCCTGCCAGCTCTTGCCCTCCTTTCCTCATCAGCAATCAGTAACTCTATTACATGCTCAACAGCAATTTTTTGTTGTCCTGAAAGAGAATATAACCATAAACCTGTGCATATAAAGATCCTAATCACTCCAATATTGTAATTTACCCAAGAAAACTCATGAAATTGACATCTGTCACAAAAAATTATCCAAGCTATTCTCATTTACATTTATTTATACAGGTAACTGGACAGTCCAATACATTTCATTTACCAGAGAAACATTACAATATTCTTGAAATGATGGTAACTACTATCAGCAGCACAAAAATATCAAATTTTCATTGAAGTGTTCCACATCACTTCATTAAACTAAATAAACTAGATCAAAAAATCTGATTGCTAATCACAGAAGTAAATAGAAACAGTCAAATCTGGTCTAGTTTATACTTGTTTAATGCATGTATGTGTGCAATGCAACCACTTGTTTTCAGTCCACTATATATTTCCTATATAGTTTGTCAGAACAGAGGAATTACTTGTCTAATACAATCAGTGGCTATTTTTTGTTGGTTCTATGAACACTGATATACTGTATATTGCAACTAGTTGCCTTTAAAGGACATGGTTTTTTTAATTGTATGAAATGTCATATGTCTCCTGGTACATACCACTAACTGTAACTATGTATCTACTAGTATTTACCAGTATGTACAGCTGAAATGAATATCAAATTTTCCTATTAAAAATATTCTCTGAAGTTATTCATATAGGATTTGAATATTCCTTGATGTTAAGAAAGTTTTCAAATTGATCCTCTTTCCTATTTCTCTTCTGGTATTTAGTCACAACCAGCACACCCATCAATCCAGCATTGCAAACACTGTCAACTCAGGGCTGTTCCATTAAAACATATACCCCCCGGGGGAAGGCACTTTCAAAATCAACCAACCCACAACAGAAGCAATTTAAAAAAAATTATGATCCACCGTCAGATATGTTTTAATCAAAAAACACTGCCCCGTAGAGAAGCATATTTTTTTTAACATAATTTCTAGCTATGGGTTAGTGGGTGGTAGAAGCGATTTTAATATTGGGTTGGGGACAGAAGCAATTTAAATGACAGCTGGCTGGAGGTAATCTACTGAATTCTTATAGATCATATAATCTACTGCATATTTTTATTTGTATTCATTCATTATAATCAATCTTTTGTCCTTTGTTTGTTTGTCTGTCAGCCATGTATGTCTCTGATACTGTGAAATCACAAATTTTCTTGGTGGCTTATTATTTGTAGATGTCATTGATCAGTCCCTTAATAACTACCAATTTAATGTCCATGAATATAGATTTTATATTAGGGATTTCTATTCTAATACAGAAATCATGAATTTGTATCCTTACTAAACTTTGTGTTTACTAAAGTGATCACTGTGTTTTGCTATTTTTCTTTGTTCTCAGGTATGCTGCTTTTGATTAGAATAATAG
>JAECUM010017724.1:0-27459 GCA_016617855.1 Megalonaias nervosa
TTGGCCTTGAGGTGCAATTATCTGCAATCTGCTCAAAACTTATAAGGTCTTTCCTGATATAAAAAGCAAAATTTGCACTGCATTCTAAAATAATAAACATGCTCTACATTGATAACATTGTGAATGAGAATATGTAAACAAATTAGGGCCTTAAACCTTGCTTGTGATCTGCTACCTTATTCTGCCACCGTGCGGGAGAGGTAATTACACCCTCAAAATGTCCAAATAAAGATGGATGGGAAGGGTCAGCGGGAATATAACATTGTGTAAATACATCTAATTGTATACGATTTGATACATTTAATTTGTTTTGTGGTTCTTGAAGGCCACCTCTCTTCCGACTGTTAATACTCAGAGAAATCATCCGATTGTACTGCGGTAATATTATTCAATGATATTTCAAACAAGACGCCCAAACATGCCTTAAAGTGGTATAACCTGTTAGGGTCAAGGGAGTAGTCGTATTGTAAGAAATTGGCGTGTCACAGTGCCATCTGTTGCTATAATGAATCATGATTTTATGCTAACTTCCGTGATGCTAACTTGCAACGTGCTTGATGCTACATTATAATCATTATTTTAGAAGTTGCAATCTGTGTAAATTGTGATATAGCAAGTTTATAAATAGAATATTAAAACTAGTAATAACAGACATAGTATTTGCCATACGACAAAGTTCAGAATCAATTCAATGGTTGGCAAATTGCAAGATGCAATGACGCAGAAAGAAAGTAGATTCAAGCACTTGTAACCAGCCATTTACAGCTTGCATCAATGAAGACTAGAAAATTCATGATTAAAATTATAAATGAAGTACTTGGAAGCAGCCATTGACAATAATGCAGAAGGAAAGTAGCTCTAGCAAAATGTCACGTATAATTTGCATCAATGAAGAATACAATATAAATAGATCGAATTATGAAGGTAGCACTTCAAGCAGCAATTAACAATAATGCATCAAGGAAGATTAGAAAATACACGTTTTGAATTATGGCCGTAATCCAACTCCATACCTTTCTGGTAATGGATTTCCTCCCGATACCAAGCACAACATCTAATTTAAAAAAAATATATATTTTACTACGTTTATAAGTGATGTCAATGATATAGTTCTCAATCAATATATTCCAGCTTATGATAGTGTATCTGAACAAAATATGCGATACTATGGTTGGTGTTCGAATAAATAACATCAGGTATGAACGACAAAAATCGGTAGCAACCTCTCCAACATGCGATGCAAGAGATTACGGTAAAATAGGACAGCGAAAGCGATGAATTACACAATGACTGTTTTACCACGTCGTCTGTTGTGGCTGATATAGCACAACAACAAAAATTCATGGCGTCCAACTCCAAAATACTTTCTCGACGATATATCACGATCTTGTGTCGAGTTTGGACATAGCGGTCTCTGGAACACAAAATATAATTCCACCGATATCATCTCATTTGACAGCGTGGCTTTTTACCCGGCTAGTTTTCTTGGATACGGCGAATGTCAACCGTAGTTTGAACGATTCGGTCATCCAACACAAAAAATTACCAGAATAGCGATAAACGGTAATCTTCCCATGTACTACGATCTGAATGGATTTGCTGAGATTAAATCATTCGAGTTCTCAGCGAGTATTCATCCGGTTGTACCAGTCTGGTTTGGTCGTCATTTTTAAGAACTGGACACAAAAATGAATCCCAAAATAATCAACGTGGCTGGGCTCTAATAGTGCTATTACGATATATGTTGAAACACCAAGATCCTTACATCGCTGACTGTAACTTTGCAATAATTTCGTACAGGTCAACGGCGACAATTTGGCTACCTAACTATGATAAGGGTATGTGCAAACAATTATCGGTAAGTTTACTTTCTGTGCATCATCTGAACATAAACGGCGCCGTACAAGATTAATCATGGATCCGGCAGAACTAGATTTTGTGCTCGCGGTACGGCGTCGTGAGGTGTTTTCGTTTCGTTTGTGTTTACGCGACTGCACAAATATTGGCACGGTTGTTAGCTACTACCATGTTGATTCTCCGCATTTCACTCATTTGCAATCTTCGATGCTCGCATATTCGTCGATAAATCTGTTCTCGATGATTAACCGGTCTCCAGCGGATGCTGTTAGAGTCTCTACGGATTCTTTTTATATAAGTCAATCGAAAATGGATATTGTGAAACCATTTATCGACACAGCTACTCTGTGTATTGAAATTTCTGCAGTTAGACAGCACACGTAGGGATATTGGAGAATGAAGCGAGAAGAAATGCGTAATTATTCTGAATCGGCCGATGTTAAACCTCCTGCGGTGTTTTACAAAAACGATAAATTATCAGAACAATCATCGTCTCCTTCAGTGAATAATCCAATCACGAGATATGGCACAGTCTATCTTAATGGTGTTGGGGGTTCTAGTAAAACAACACTTGCAATAGAATTATTTAAAATCTCGGATATGATTGTGATGACTCCAACTCACCGTCTTGCCAGAGAGACGAAAGCTCGTGGAGTTTAGTGCACGTATCAGTTGTTTTCGATGGCGTGGTGATGCGTTGATCCCCGAGCGATTGGGACAAAAATATATACCGAGAATAATTATTTGGGACGAAATATGCACTGGGTCCAGATATATTTTAAAAATGTCTCTCGACTGGCTGTCGACGAAAAACACTGCGATTATCATGTCTGGCGATCAGGTAAAACCTACTCCTTTTACAGGAGAATCACCGCATAACTGGTTAAAAAGTTACGTTTGCCACTGCCAAGAAACATTGTGTGGCCATCGATCGCGAGATGAAACATTACAACAGTTGAAAACGCTTATGAGTTTACAGCCGGACAAGATACAGTGTCACAAAATGCGTACAGTAATTCCAGAGACACCAATGTTTGATTTCTGGAACTCATGGCGACCTAATTATCTGATAGTTGTGTCACGAAATTACGCCCGTGATTCACTTCAGAGTAAATTATTGGAGCTTTACGAGGAAGGTTTCCAATGCTGCCAGTTCCACTATGTTATCCCCTTGCAGATACACGTAGATAAAATATCCTAGTAAATATTCCAGGAACCGATACACAACAGCGATTGGTTCTTAATTATATCATCGAGGTTCCAATAGACGTTGTACAGAAGACTCTGTCGGTGGAGGAGATGGTGCCATCGAGTGATTGCAACGGCGTCAAGGACGCTTGCCATATACGTGGCCAGCCATAGACTCTAGATTACGCGATAACAATTCATTCGTCGGAGGGTCTAATTATCTGATACCAATATTTAGTTTTAATGCTAATTTCACGAGTGCCTTCAATGTTTAACGAGGCCACTAAGTGAGTTAGTCTCGCCACCCATTCACGAGATCTGTCCCTGCTCAGTAATTCCTGCGTGTATTGATGTCCAAACAGCCGCTGTGCACGTGTTTGATTAAATCGTTCATCGATTGCCTGACCACGATGCACCACGCTGTGTCAGTGTGCGATTTTAACGTTATGTTGTTGCATCAGCGTCGTTACTGCACCGAGAAATTCTTTGCCAGAATCAGCCTGTAGCAACTGTTCCCAACGGACAGACACGCGATGAAATTTCTTCAAGCGCGTCTGCGCGTCTTTGTACCTGCTTCCAACTTCGACGACAGTCAGCGCGTATTTGTATGTGCACCCTTTGCGTGATGTGCCAATGACGTCATGTGGCAAAAACAAGATACCTGCCTAATGAACTTCGCTGGGCGTGCTGACATCAAACCTTCCATGCTGAATCGTTTGGGACGTGGAAGATAAATTTGCCGTATTGGCTGTCGTGACAATCAATCTGCCGCTGCTGTACCTCTCTAGCATCCTACTGGACTATAATAAATCGACGCCATTATGCAATTGTCGGAATTTAATTAACCAGCATGGGGGTTTTTGCCTCCTACTCTAGTTTACCGCTAATCGCCAATCTTATCAACCAGTTCGGGAGTGATTCCCGTATGCTTTTCTTATCGACCCCAGCGTGATTCAACTTGACGTCAGTGATATGTCCTTGTTGCAGATCTTTGTTTTTATACGCGACATCATGAGTATGGCATGCTTGATTAATCGCATTTACCGGAAATTCACCCAGTTTCGGTTGATTTTGTCGTCAAGTCTAATATCAAGTCAGGTTCCAGGACCACAATAATTATATCCCGGAAAATATTTATCCCCTAGGTACTTATCCCATGGTGTTCCTGGTAATTTCCCGACTGTCGCAGCAATATCACCGCCGGCAATGCTCGGATTGCTGATAGAAGAGCGATCCGAGGCCACAAGCTTATATTTATTTATGCCGCATTTTACACACTTGCCTGTGAGCGCCCACGCGTTAGTTTTCAACGTGGTTGTGCTCAACCCAGTTGTGTCCGTGACCGTCTTGCATCGAACACAATTTAAACTCATGATTACAGATAATAGTATATTTTTACAATATGAACGTTATTGACTTTTCAGCGACACGCGAGCAAGCACGGTCAAGCATCATCCAGTGTTACCAATTCCATTCGACATATTATAATTGGGTCGTCCGGTTCTGGTAAACTCAGTTGTTGCTCAATGTGATAATGAGTTGGTTCAGATGGGACAAAGTTTATTTAGTGGCGTCATCCGCAGATTACCAACTATGCTACGATGTTCTTAAAGAATTCAGAAAATCGGCGGCGAGCCTGGAAAAGAATGACGTTATTGAATTTATCGCTATCATCGATGATGTTCCGTCCGTCGAGGATCTTGACGTGGATATCAACAGGCTAGTGGTTTACGTTGATGTCATGCTTGACAAACAAATACATCCAGCCAAAACATTTTCACTAGGAAGGCATAAAACCACAGATGTCATTTAGGTGGCACAGCGGTACACTCAGATCCCCAAAGTGATCAGAGAAACTGTAATTTGTTGGTCATTTCTAACGCTGTTGACACACATACGCTGTGAAATATTCATCAGACATGGTGTCCGGGTGACATGGACATAAACAAGTTCAAAAACTTCTTTGCACATGCTCAGAAAACGCCGCACTGATTCATCACACTAATTTTACACGATCCAACAACGCGTTATAGAATTGGTCTCGATAAAATGTTTTATAAAAGAAATACATTTGTTACAGACTACACTTACATTTGTTGCATAATAAACCAACAAAATATTAACGAGATTATCTCTGAGATCGAACAGTTACAACAAGAGGTCTCGCTGTTCAAATTAACGATGATTTTGAGATGATACAGCAACGACGTGAAGAGTGCAAATGCCCACTAACGGTTGAATGTAGATTTATTATATTGTTCCAGCGCGAAATGGAATCGTCATTGGCGGATTTACACGAACAACACGAGATTGCTAAATTTGTTCCACTGACAAGCGCCATTGAGAACATACGATCTGAGTTGTCTCGACGACATGAAACTCGTGCGGCTGTAAGTGTGCGTGCGAGACATCTAAGGAAACTTGTGTTGGAATCTACCAGGATTCCCGAATCCGCTAGGATTCCCAAATCCTACAAAGAATTCGAATAGCAACATCAGCAGCAACAAAACAAATTGAGATAGTAAAAATGAACGATAAGAAATGTTTTCTTGTTTTGTTTTTGTTCTTTTGTCATTGGTCGAGCGAAGCTTTCCTTGTGTGCTGCTCATGGTCTGTCACGCACATACAACTGGACAATTAATTCTTTCCCAATCGTGTACAATAAATTACTGTCTTGGTCGGTTAGATGAAACGTATTCGTGACAGCTGAGGATTATGAGATCGTAAATAAACAGGATTAACGGACAATGACACAATCAAATTACCCTGCGGGACCTCTGGAAAAAAGCTGTATAGAACATTTCCCTGCTGGGTTTGCCCTTGGGGTTCTTGCCCAGATGAAGTATAACTATCGTCGACTGCGTCACAGACTAGACTTACAGACATCGTCGACGTGATATTGATAATGCCTTGCGATACCTGACCACCACAACCCGATGGATCATTGTTATGTCGGAGTGGTGGTCTACCATCAAACAGTGGTGGCGGTACCATCGACCGTCCCAGCACAGTTCTGATTGAGAACCCATAAATGTCAACGGCGTAATCCACTGTCGATATTTCAATGTCGGAACTCAAAGCTGGTACATGTACTTAGATAGCGATCTTTGTTTTCCTGTTATTGATTTAATTCTGCGCTGACGTTCATCATTGATTTGTTCGATTTGATATGATCCTGTTGGCAAACTAACGACTTCCCATACGGGGGCCGTTAAAGCGCTGGGTTTATACGAGAATACCAGTGAATTGTTAGCGTCTAATCAACCAAATGATCCTTTTCTGATGTTTGGAAAACTGTAATAAAGACGTAAATGTGCCAGTGCGATCTCAAGAGACCGACCATTCGGCGCTTTCATCGGAGTTGGAAAACCAATATCAAATTCCGGGCGTGTTGACGTCGCTGATATCATTTTGGTAGATGGCTGCGTTGTTTTAGCGATAATCTGTTCCAGTCGTGTTGTTAATTCTGAGTTATTATTGTCCATACGGCGGATTCTGTATGTGGTGCTGGCAACGTCAGTGCTGGTATGTTTGCGTTCTTGTGATATTGATAATAAATATTTCTGATTGCAGCAAATTCATTGTCTGATATTGCACCATCCTTTAACCCCGCTGACAGTATCGACGATATTTTTATCCACGCACACGTTGCCGTTTACGTTATTTCTGTGTGTTCCTGTAATTTCTTACTGCAACATGTAAATATTTTTTTCGCGACAATTTTGAGGATACCAGCAACACCGACAACAACAGTGACACTGATTCCAACACCGGGCGGTATTACGTGCGTCGCCGATAACGTGCCGATTAACGTCGTTTTGTTTTCAGCGACCAGCCAGGAAACCGCACATACAACATTGTCGATGACAATGATTCGTCTGCGATATTTGTTTTGTTTTATCATATATTCGTCATTGCTTTCTTCCAGGAATGCCTTCCACGCACATGCTTGATTATACCGAAAGGACTGTGTGGGATTCATTATGGTATATACTAAGTTACCAATTGAGGTGTTTGCGCGATGAATTCCAGATACCACAAATACGTCGTTGCGGTTGAAGTTTTGTCTGCTGGTTCCAGTATGAATGTTTCCTCTGTATTTGGATTTAACACGACTGAAACGGTTCCGGATAATCTGTCGGTGGAATGACGCCATGGAAAAGTGGTAAATACCCTAAATCGCGCAGAGCTAAACACAGAGATCCTGTACACCCTAGTGACCTCAGCGGTATGTTTGATGAAGTTTTTTTCCTGTGACCATGTTGAAGATCCATACGATGCTGTGTATACCGCGTTGATGAAAGGAGTCGTATGAATTACACCAGCGATAATCTTTCTGATTTTTTCGGCGCTATCATGGAGCAGTGTACTAATTTCAGAGAGCCTAATGTCGATGACATTTGATTTTGTCGGTGCCGGTCAATACCACGGTGGTGTTGTTGGTCGCATAATATCGACCCACTTGATATTACCAATCTTTAGCCGCCCGTGTTTATCCTGAAAAACAACAATCTCATCTGGATCAATCGCAGCGAGACACAAAAGATCAGCAAGTTCATCCCGTGTTGCTTACGCTGACAGATCAATATCGTTTGAACCCCTGCGCGTAGCAGATCTTCCGTTAACATCTACTATTATAAATCATTGACCTGTTTAAACCGACTATTGTGCGTGACCTGGTGCCTGTGGCTCAACCATCTGATTATTAAAGTTTGCCCGGGAAAAACAGTAATATTAATGTTCTCAAAATCTTTTGTAAATCATTTTGAGACTTAATATGTTATTTCAATTATTCCCCTCCTACCAACTATGATAATGTGTTTTGTGGGGATTCTATACTCGTCTCATAATCCCCAGCTTGAATTTTATTACAATGCCAGGTATATCTACTCTATTATACAATATACAAAAAATATCCGACACCTTGTCATAACCAATATATGATACTGTAATACCCCTCGATTATCTCCTTTTCGTCAATACTTTCCCACTCATCTCATCCTATCATAATAAAGTCAGATACGTCGAGTATAAAGATACTCTTACCAATTACATCTTTCCGTAAATCATTTATTCTAGCATCCAGATTAACTATCTTGTCGTTTGTTTCCTTAATCTTTTCATCAGATCTCATAGTGTCCAGTCTACAGCTAAGTCCATTAGCTACTGCTGATACTCTACCGAGATCTTGTTCAATTTTATTTATTCTATTCTGTATATTAATTGATTCTGTTTTAAACTCGTTTATCTTTTCATCAAATCCTTTAGCCGATGATGTTATTTCTGCGAGCTTTCTGTTAATCGTTTCGATAGAGGTTTTGACGCCGACTATATCATTGAGCTGTGTGCGAAGGTCAGCGAACTTATTGCTGGTGGGTATTGGTCTTCCAAAGAAATCATTGAACAAGAACCCATTAGTTTCCGAGATGGCTCATAAACGTGGTTACACGACCATCATACTCAGATCGCAGTGTGGTTAATCTATCACTCGTCGTTAACGAGGTGCTTACAGCGGTGTTGCTGTCGTCCACGTACTTCTTCATTGCACCGTCGATTTCGTCTCGGCTCTAACAATCCAGCAATTTTATTTCCAGTCATGATGAGGGAACCAGTCATAAAACCACCGGATACAGAAATATAGTTAAGGCGGATTTCAGTAAGGATCGTCGCGATTGATATAACCGAGTTTTGATTTTTCCGTCGTCGGTAAATACCACGATGTTATCGTTGGTTGCACCCGAGATTCGCAGGATAATATCGATCCTCTTGATATTATTCGTCTTTAACCGTTTTTGCTGATCCTGAAAAACAACAGCCTCATCTTGGTCAACTCATACGATCAGCAAGTTCATCTCGTGTCACAAACGCGGACAAATCAACTTCACCCGAGTACTTACGTGTAGCAGATCTGCTGGTAATCTCATGCACGACTTCATGCGCAGGTGCCGATGACCTTGACACGGAGTTAAGTATCTCAAGTACTTCTGGACCTCATATAGTTGAATCCTTTAATGTCTGTGTTGGTAAACTTGAATACAAGATTGGTATGTCACCGGGTAAGCCACTATACTGTAAAAATTCTGTCGGTGGAACCTTCAAGCAAAATTGTTTTTTCTGATAGTATAACAGCGATTGCTTTGTAACCACCAGGACCAGCCGGTATGCCATTAACATTAGCTCGCACGTGTATATCAACGACAGATTGTCTGAACAAATCGAGGTTTTCCAACGAAAAGTAATATATTGGATCACACTGAGAAATCTGCAGGACGGAGTCGACATTCTGATCATGCCTCATGGAACTCATCAGACTATTATATGCCCTTGCTACGTTGTTTTGTTCCAAACTCAGTATTATGTCTTCGAATGGTTCCTGCTGTCCGTTTATTCTTAATGAAATGGTAGACACTGCTAATCTGTCAAATTCCACTGTTTTTTTTATTTTTCCAATCTTGTGTTATCAACGAAAATATGTCGTGGTGCTTAAATTTCCTGATGAGATGTCATCTGCCATGCATGTGAATTTGCTGTGCTTGTAGATGAGTCTGTGATCATTGTCAGCTACGACAACATTGACGTACCACCACTATCCACGTACGATTACATCCGCGCTTCTTCTGTGTCCGATAGAGTCATTGTTAGCATCCATAGAGCAAGTTTTGTTAATATTACTCTACCAGCAGCTGAAGCATTATCTCGCCAGACTGCATCGTTGTCGGTGGACTTTCGAATGAACTCAACCGTATGTTTGGCCACAAAGATAACTTTCATAACATGTGTGCAGAATCCGAAGATATGTGACAGCGCTACCATAGAGCTGAATCTACCTTGAGCATCAATTTGGGATCTTCGTGTTTCAAATCCCAAGTTAAATTCTGAATTAGCGCCATGGATTACCGGGGCTACGTCGGCGCCATCGATGTCGGCATTGTTTCTTGGTCTTCTAATGTCATATTGTGAATGTTAGTGTGGTCAGTAATATCCTTTGGAAACATCATTCATGGACCAGCAGACCTTGAATAATCATCGGAATATCTTGCAAGACCGAGTATCATCGAAGAAATAACGACGTCGTTTGTGACATACTCCGATTTGTCTACTATCATTCCTATTCACGGTACTTTTAAATAACGCCATAACACCATTATTACGAATCCACATTTTGTCACCTGCATCGTAAGAATTATTGTTATCTCTCAAAAGTCTACCCTGAACTGCAATAAATGTCTCGTCGGGCAAAAATTACTTGGATGTATCTTGAACTTGTAGTGCGATTGGATCACGCTGATTTGGTTCTCGTGCTTCATAGGAATAATATTGATAATCACGCACAGACTCATCCTTGAGTACTGATGCGCCCATTTCAAATGCTGGAGAGGGCACGCGCTTGAACATTTTATTATATTTCGTTGTAGTTTGAAAAGATATTATAACACCAATCAATATCAACGACGACGAGGGGCCAGACCACTACTCTTTGTTAGGTTTGCGGTTATATTTTATTTCGATCTCGTTCGCATCTTTTTTTGTCAGAGACGGCCCGCCAGCTAATTCTTTCAATCGCTCATTAGCAGATTTATTTTTTTCTTTTACTGACACTTGCTGGCATCACTTAGGTGCTGGGTATTTATTTTTGGAATCTGCTGTGGCTTTCGTCGTACTAAACGCGCGAGTCTTTCTTTGATCGCCGAGAATGCTTTACCAGCAACATCACCAACACTGTCAATACCTTTATCACGAACAACTTCGATGGCTCTCATGCCTAATTGTTTTCAATCGAAATAGCGTTTGGGGCCATCCTTCTAAATAAACCTCGACTAATATCGCCGAATCCATCTCCGCAGATAGTTCTATAAACCGGGAATTGTGAATTTATCACCTTTCAAGTGCACATTGGGTATTGTGTATAATCGTGTTATTTTGTTATCGCCGATATAATTGATCACTCACTGTAGTAATCGTTGGTAATTTTTGTCGATCAGTGCCCGATAAACACTTCTGTCTATAATGAAACCGGTAAATAAACGTTGACAAATATCAGCTGCTTCATTGATGATTTCGTGGGAATTATTGCCGGTTCGTCTTCCACCAGTCAGAATTTCCAGTCGATCAACATCAGCGAGGATGCTATTTGGTCAAAGTTTTTCTTGAATCACCGGCGATTCAGCGATCACATTACCACCTTGTTTCCTACGACATCGATAGCGAGAGACAAGGCCACTTCCGGTTGCATCCTCGTCCTCAATACTCGGTGGTCTGAATGGTGATTGTTTGGAGAATGATATATCTCCAAATAATGGCGTTTTTCTAGCTTCTTTGACCTGTTTCTCAAATTCTTCAAATTTTATACTTATATTCACCACTGATTTGATTTATACCATGGTACTTCGAAACACAAAACGAATCCAGTTTTTCTGGGAAACATCGGCTTTCTCTGGATCTAATAGGTCACGACGAGCTGAATATAGTGCTGCAGCAACCGCTACATGGTTTTCTCGAAGTATTTTATGACCTTCTTTGGTAAATTAGGCAGGTGTTTTTTTTTAAACAGGTTCTGGGTATGGTTCTGGTGCAACAAGATCCCACATTATACAGAGTGGATGGTATAAAAGAATAGAAACATAAATAATTGATTATTTAAAATGTGACGGAAAGGGTGCCTTTTCCTTTCCCTTTGTTACACCTACTAGGTTAGTCATAACAGGACATGGCTAGTTGTAAAGGATCTGGACACCGTCTCAAGACCATACAACCAGATGTAGTTCAATACCACCGAACAAGGACCTGTGCTAAAGGCATTGAGATAACAGTGTAAATACAGAAATCCTGCCTTAAGACTTCGCTATTAGTAACTTCTAACATCTTTTGACAAAGAAAAACGTAAAGATGCATAGATAATATATCATGACATCTTTATACTTGTGCTTGGATTATATATGTTTTACTGGGTTTTTTTGATGAAATGGCTATGCAGACAAATATATTTTGATACTGACTATTCCAGTTAGTGTAGATATAGACAGTTCTGTACTGATTCGGATTTGTTCTTTTCTGGAAGCTACCTGATAATTTAAAACAATAGTTTCTTGGGGAATTTAATTTTATTCTAGTTGAACCAAAAGTTGAAATTGCTAAGATGTCTTTAGGCAAACACGGATCTATTTCAGCACAATAAAAGGGTGATGTTGGTAAATGTCGCTCAAAACCTCTTAGTTTAGATTGTTTGTAATGAGTTTGATTTTATTGTTTTGATGAGTAATATTTTAAATGGAAATTGGGTATGATTGAAATTAAATTGTTGTGGATAAATATTTAAATACTAATGTCATTAGTCTAATGAAACTCATCATTTGTTATATATTACACAGGAAACATGGTCTATAATGTAAAAAGCTGACATAAAGATAATTTCAAAATTATGAAATTGGGTTAGTCTCATGTAGTTTGTACAGATTCATTTGTCTATTTGATTTCTTTTCAGATATCTTGATAAACTTTGTATAACCTCTTTATGTTTCAGCCTTTAATTTGTCGTTAAGAATGGTTCTATCAAGGTTTTCCTTCGGTTAGAAATGTCATCTTTTAATCGAAGTTGGAACGTGTGCTCTTTAGGGTTAGTTAGGCTCGCATATGTTCTGTAACATCTGCACGCTGTCCCAAAGTAGCCCTTAATATTGGTTGTTTATTCCCATTACTTCTTGGGCGTTTTTCTGTATGTGGGTGCATTGTTTTCTGACCTACTATTTAGGCATATATCTCCTATTGATGGTTCCGTGACTTGAAGGACTCTTTTATGTTACCATTCATTTGGACGTGACGGTTGCAAACACTACATGGACATTAGATCATTTTACAGGTTTAATAGACAAACGATCATCTGTAAAATGAGGCATAGGTAAATCCATGGGTTTGGGAGGAAAATGCATCAGTTAAATTGTAAACGTAAGCTAGTGAGACAGAATGTCAATCACATTTGCAATAAATTTGGAGCTCAGAAAACACATCAAACATGTACAAGATAAAACGCAGGGGTATTCGGAAGCAAGCTTCCCTTTAGAATTCATAGAATGAAGAGTTAGAAAAAGTAGAGTAGTAGTACACTCTTGTAATCAAGTGGTATAATTTGCATTATAAAAACGCGACGATTACACTTTAAAAAAATAAAGAAATTAGGTGATATGAAGAACCGGGTTTCCCAAACGATCAGTAGAGTCGAAAAATATAACAAATGAAACGAAGCATTTATCCTATTGTTTCGAGGGATGTAGTAAGGAAAAGTCTGTCTAAAGATTCATCATGTCCTCCAAACTGCCGAAACTGAAGAGCATTTAGGATTTGATATAAATATCTGTTGCGACTTTGTTATACCTCTGTGGTGGGTAACTTTTACACTTTGTAATTAAATTCTTTTATTTGCATGCTGGCCCAATATTCACGAAACACCTCAGTATTTTATGTTCGACATTTGACGAACTTATTTGTATGCAAATGACATGAAAAATTTTTTTTTAGTAGTTGATCAATGTTGCTAAAACTGGATTCTTTTTCCGTGGCGATTTATAAAACATAATGTAAACGAAACAAACATTATATCAGCTGAATCATGAACTCATGATAAAGAATGTTGATACACTATCAAAGGATGCATTGACTTCTAGAAAATTTACACAAAATGCCTTGAACAAAATATTCATATGACGATACGCATACTCACTGAAATGTCTTGGCTTGAAGCCAATATCGTGGCGATGATCAAGCCACTGACACGAAATTTCATTAGCTACCGGTACAATGCCTTTGAAGTCATCCAACGGCGTTTCCAGCCAATAAGAACTGATGTTGATGGCTTGCTTCAGTTATTTTCACCTGGATGACAGGTGTGTATTTTGCGCAGGGTATATAAATAAGTTCTCTTGACAAAATTTAGTTGAATCGATTAACACCATATTAATCTGAGGTGAAGTCTATATTCAGACGTTGCCATGGGAGGTGTTAGTATTTTCTGTCTTAACTTTCTTATTTCACTTCTTGCTTGGACATCAGCCGTAGAAAAGGCAAAGTTCCATAAAAAAGAGGACATTTTTCCTGAATTTTCTGAACTTCTTCAAAACCCCCTTCACACTGTTGACCAGAGGAGCCAGATTCAGCTGCGGCAACTTGATACTGATCGTAGTAACCCGGGTTCATGTCATTGTACGTGCAGCTGTAACAGTCAGCCTACAAGGGATTATGGCCTCAGACCTATTTGTCCCAGTTACTATTCCAACTGTGATGACTGGTCCTTGGAAAGATCACGAGACTGTCAGGAGTTGTACCAAAGAGGGTATAATAAAAACGGAGTGTATGTAATTTATCCGGACGGGCTTCCACAAGGAATATATGTACGCTGTGACATGGTGACGGACGGTGGTGGCTGGACTTTCATTCAAAGAAGAGTCAGCGGGGACGTTGATTTCTTTCGTGACTGGTCAGATTATAAGAAAGGATTTGGTGACTTGAATGGAAACTTCTGGATCGGAAATGATAATATTCATGCTCTGACGGCACAGGGCAACTACCAACTGCGTATAGATTTGTCTCTTTCGGACACAAACAAGACCTACGCCACGTACAGTACTTTCAATGTTGGAGGTGAGAAAAGCGGATATATTCTCACTGCTGGAGGGTATCGTGGAACTGCTGGGGATTCCCTAAGTAGACATTCTGGATATATGTTTTCAACCAAAGATCGAGACAACGACGTTTCTGAAGGTAGTTGCGCCGAATTGTATAAAGGTGGTTGGTGGTACTATGCTTGCCATGTGTCAAATTTAAATGGTGTCTATGGGTCCACTGCTAATAGCGTTGGAATAAATTGGAATGCATTATCCGGATTTTACACGTCCGTGTTGTATGCCGATATGAAAGTGAGGAAGCAGTAAATACAACATGCAAATATTCGTCTACACCAGATTGAGAAAGTTCTATTGAATAGCGGATGAGACTTCATTAATATTCAGATTGTGTAAGATGGCTGTTATTTTCATAATAACTAAGATTTCAGACTCTGGAAAGGTCAATTATTTGTACTATACTGCAAGTACATTTTCGCTCCTAAGTTTTAATATCTACTTACGAATTATTGGCGAGTTGAAACATTTTATAATTCGGGACTGTATTGCACTATGCAAAGATTTTAAACTATTAGATTTTGAACTTCTATAATTTTAGTTCTCACAAGCTACTCACGCTTTGGCAAACTTAAAATTGTATACTGTTAGAATCAATCTTGGGCTAGTGTTATATGCATAATTTCGTATAGCACAAAAATAAACATAATGCTCTAAGAAATCTGTTGAATCATTTCTAAATCCACAATTCAGATATTATAATGAACATTTTCCACATTTGTATCGTACGTTAGTTTGCTTAGTTTCAATAGAAGTTGGCGAACTTCTCATCTTTTGGATACGATTTAATTTGATTGTTTTAAATCGAAGAGTTGTATGTTCAACAAACCCTTAGTTTACATTTGAATATTAGTAAATATTGGTTGATGAAGATTTCCCAGAGAATGTTACTGTGGCTTTTGTCATCCAAGTGAGTTAAGGGTTTTCATTCCAGCATGATTAGATACTATTGTCAGTATTTGTCCACTGTGATTGTTGAGTTCATATTGCTTATTTTTTATGCTAATAAACTTTCTAGCTACAAACAACTTAAATTTATATTACATGTATGTCTATTTGGATTTTATTTTTGCGATTCTTCTCGTATACACTTCTAAAAAGTGGATTTCCTTTATCAAACAAATTTTGATATAATGTAATGCCATAATATAAAATAGGAGGCTAAGGCGCTTGCAAAACACAATTTATATGAAGGCAGTAGAATGTAATATATGTATTACACGTAATGTGGATTATGAATATAGACAATAACATATACATGAACGATATATGATATAAGAGGGAGAAGGTGTGTGAATGTGGTTGTATTGGACATTGTTATTACCATAGTATTGGGTAAAAAGCGAGAACAGAATTATTATTTGCACTTCAGACTTTTGTTTCAATGATCCTAACACTAGTCGATTTGTTTCAACTTCTTGGAACAGCTCCGGTGGCCTAGTGGTTGGAGCGTCCGCCTCGGATGCGGGAGGTCGTGGGTTCGATCCCCAGCCGAGTCATACCAAAGACTTACAAAAATGGTACTAACAGCTGCCTCGCTTGGGGCTCAGCATTAAGAGGTTAGTGTTAGGACTGGTTGGCCTGGTGTCAGGATAATGTGACTAGGTGGGACATCATGCCACAGGTCTGCGGCATGATGCCCAGTGCTACACATCACTATAAACTTTCACACTGCAGACATCGTAGCAATATGACTGAAAAAATATCCAAATCACACACACACACACACACACACTCAACTTCTTGGTTGTATGTCCACCCATTTTCAACCACTTGCTTCTTGGTTCAGCCTTAATGATTTAACATAGGTATCACTTGTCTCGCAGCGATGTATACGGCAATTGCAGCGGCTACAACATTTATGGGATTCATTGTTATTTTTGAGTATCAAATATTTCAACATTAGTTGATGCCTTAGACCAAATCTTTGTCCATACTTGATATATTCCTTAAGTTTTCACCCCAATGTGCTAAGATTAAGGTTGCTCCCGTATTAACAGCTATAAGGCAGTCATACGTGAGACGTTAGAACAATCAGATCAATTGTATATTATTTATGTGTACAATATTTCAACATTTGTTTGGTTTGCTAAACACTTTATCCTCGACAATTTAACTTCAGTTTCAAGAAACTAAGGTGGACATCGCTTTTCACTTATCGAGGAATTTAATTTAACGCATTAAATTGATTAACGCACCTTAACTCAATTAGCAATTAAAATAATTTAACGATATTAATGTTTACTACAATGAAATTCATTATCCGCATACAGACCACTGAATATTTCTAAAATTTGAAGGTGATGGATCCAATAAAATATATAGATATATGTGAGCTATAAAAGAATGTTTGTGGAGGAACTTTCTCAGTAAAAGAAGGTCTAGATAATAGTTTACCCTTTCAATCGGGGGAAATTCTCCTTTTGAATTTCTGACATGGTCTTTCTTTCAGAAATATTGACTGTCTGGAAGGCATGCTTAGTTGTGATATCTCTTCAACCCGCCCCACTAGTTCTCAAAGAAAATTCACTCGACAATTTCTCTGTGCAATATTACCAGTTTGCGAACTAAATTTAGTTACGATTTAGATTTCAAATTAATAGTTGCTCACAGATTCCTTAATGCAAAACACAATTTTAGGATGAAAAAATGTTGCAAATGTGAAATCATCGAATAAGATTCTCATGAATCCTGAAATCTGTTCGGGTCAGGCTATTGATTATGGGACCACAGAATCTTAAATTATATCTTTCCGATCTACTGATTGTTATCCAAATGTGTTTACCAGAAGGGTGTGCGTCAGTCGACCGCTAGCAGTTTATTGTTATTGTTACTATTTCTAAACTACTTGGAAGAAAGTAATGACATGGCATAAAATTTTATCGTGAGATCTAAAATTGGTTCTCAAAGAAAATAGTATGGTGATTGTGAAAATGGTGTTGTCTCTACTTTTAAAAAGGGAATTGATTTGTAATAAAAATGCTTGTAATATGTAGAGTGTCCTTAGTTAATATGGACCCGAAATTACAGTTGAGATGGATGCCATGGTAGTTCTCTTAAAATCTTGTTATCACTACTACTGAACTGATTGTCATATCGATATGGCGTTGTAGCTAAGAGTCTTCTTCACTTAAAGATCATACTAAATGACTTGCAGATCATCCTAAGTCAACAATACACCGATCTGACGTACAAGATGACACCCATTTTGAAAATTTTGTTACCGTTACTCCGCTTGAATGATGGCCATACTGACGTGGTTTTCATTCAAAGACGTCTTATAATTTGCAGATGGTCCTCAATGACAACGTGACATTCAGCTTGACTGGCATGGTGGATATTATTAAAATCTTGCTATCGTCAGTTTCCTGCCAGCTAATAAATCATAAACGCAAAACCATGTCAGATGACATGACAAACTGCCGAAGGCTGGCCTTTATTATATTATTTTCATACCTGCATGATCTTAAACTTTCTAACATCATAAAAACATAATATTGTCAGCCACAAATTACCCATATTGCATAAAATGGACTCATAAACACATCCCAACCACACAGCCAGCTTTGATATGAGAAGAATCGGACATAATTATGTTTATCTAGATGCATAAATAAATAATCTCCTCAGACATATACTATTATAAATGGAGATGGTGGTGGGGGTGCAGGATCCTATATCTGGAAGTCAAAGGTGGAAACCAACAGTTTTCTTCAGCAGGTCATGAATTCTTCTAATATCATTTTATGTTCAGAAATATTTTGGCTGAATTAATCTGTAAAATCAATAGAGCTTTCTGTGCTTAATCTTTTAAAATATAAGGACGATAATCATCCGCTTACGTTTATCTCTCAAATGATGCCATCGGATTGAGATTGATAGCAAGTTTAGGGTACAAATAGTGTAAGAGTTTTGAAGATGTCACTTTAATATAGTGTAATTCCCTGAAAGACAAAATATCTTTGCGACTCAATTAAATTTTGTTAGGATTTACTGAGTTTCTCCGATTTTTTTCAGAATAAAATTAAATCAGATATATATTTAACATTCATGCAGACATGTTTTAACAAAATATAAATAATCAATCAAAGTAAACCAGATCTTGTCATACTCAATGACATGTTGAAAAAATACGAAGAAGAAACTAAACTTTGGTTTACACTAAAAGGCCATCATCGTAAGGCTAGTAATAATTACATTGTTCAAACTTTATTGCAACAATGCTATGTGCATCGCATCATAAGTCTCAATGAACAGTATGTGTTTAATTGTCGAAAAGAAAATACCGCAAGCTTAAGGGATGGTCAAACAGTTTGGAACAATATGACTAAATTATGCTTATGAGGATGCTAATTAGTCGTCAGGCATATATACGCATCGAGTTAAAACCTACCACTCCCAATTATTTGAATTATCTTCCGAATTTGTTTCTCGATTGGTGCCAGAATGGAGGTCCATTCATTTACACGTAAAGTCCCTCATGTCCATCGGAGTAATCGAAACCTATAAAATTATTATTCACTTATTTTATTTCCAAGCGTATTCATCCTCGTGCCAAATTGATTCTGCGCTATATGCAGATCGACGCAACAGAATCCACAGGTACATTCATGTTAGTATGAAGCGAGTCACAAAGAATTGTTACGTCAGTTACTACTCATTATTCACTTTCCACAAAAAGCAAAGCGGATTTTCTTCCATGTAAACTGTTTGACCACCCCTTAAAGCAACTTTGTCACAACTAGCTGATCGAAAACTCGAGAGTCAAACAAATTGCTTCGAAACCAAGTAAAAATGTATCCTTAGGCGGTCTCATGATTCGAACATTTTTAAAATGGCATCCTAATGCCGAAGCTAAAAATACCAAAAAAATTCAAAGACAGACCAAAAAGAAGAGAGTTGCTCACCCTAACATGAAGAAGAAGAAAACCACAGAAATTAAAATGTCTTTTTATGAAACAGAGGTACTGCTGCTAAAACTTTGACTGGTAACTGTCTCACCTTCAATTTTATCGTCTTCTTCTTTTACTTTAATGACGATGCCTGCCTAACCTGATTTAAGACCAGTGTTTCCGACTTTGATAACAAAAAGTACACCAAAACATCTCTAAACAACGTGTACTCCGTCAACGTCTTGTACTCATCTAGCTGTTGCTGCTGCTGCACAAAAAAGTGGTCTAACCTTAGAAGAAAGTATAATACAGAACAGTCATGTTCCAAAGTTGATGGATTTGTCCAAACAAACACTGCCAAGATCTAGTCCATTGAGTACGACAGTAATACATAGAGTCAAATTGATGCAACTCCCAGACAAACAGTGGAGACGAATTCCAGTATTACAAAGTGCTGAAACAAAGATATCACAAAGTTCACACCATCGTCCCAAAGAAACTTTCTTCTAAAAAGGAAAAGATTGGACTCCCTGTCAGTTTAGCTAAACATTCGTATGTTTTCTTAGTTCAGCCTAAATCTAATGCCCCTATGCAAAATAAATCATTCAAAAAGTACCTAAGGAAATTATTAATACCTTTTATGAATGTTGCGTGATTGTTTCGAAAAGAACAGTGCTGAGATAAAGAAAAAGACATTATGATGACATCGCAAGATGAGATTCTTAGACTGTTCAATAACACGTGGGGATTTGGAAGACATTAGAACAACACTGATCATTGAATTAGTATTCATTTATATTGATAGGGATGTTCGGCGGTACTGCACATTTTCCATTTTAAAATAGATTTCGAAGCTCTAATACTGCAGTTTGTTTCTTTTATAAATTGCAAATACAAATAAAAATCACTTTAAAGCTAAAACCAGTAAAGTCACATGTTTAGCCAAGAAGGAAGCACTCTTAAGCAACAAACTTATCTCACTACCAATAATTCTAGGTTATGT
The DNA here is from genome assembly GCA_016617855.1 of Megalonaias nervosa. NCBI lineage: Eukaryota > Metazoa > Mollusca > Bivalvia > Unionida > Unionidae > Megalonaias > Megalonaias nervosa. The sequence goes on from JAECUM010017724.1 coordinate 20,610, forward strand.
AGGTGATTGTGTGTGTGTGTGTGTGTGTGTGTGTGTGTGTGTGTGTGTGTGTGTAAGTTTCGGAATATGGTGGGTTGCTAACTTAAGAAAATAGGAACCAAGTCGCAATAAGCCCTTTACAAAGTTTTGAACGAATGAACCGTCTTTGGCTCCAGATGAGACAGTAACTCAATTTGTTCCTCCATGACCTTATAAATCTTTAACACATCTTCCTATAGACAAAACAACAAGTCATATAGTTATACCTACTACTGTGGTTATAAAACACATTTTCTTTAAGCAGTTATATGAGTTTTTCGTACGTGGTTGTTTCACTTAGATGTTTTAATATTTTCTCTGACGACTGTCGACAAACTATGTTTGATGCCCAACTGCTTCCTGCAACATCATGCATTTAACCCTTCCAACTGTGTCCTGCAAAACATCTTCATAGTTTGGTCTGTTTAATTCCTGATGTTATTCTTCAACTTTCAATCTGTTGTTGTCATGGATTTTTAAAACAGAATATATTGGCTATATTTTCCAAAGTGACGACTTCTTCAGTATTTACATAACCTTTTATTTTATGCTCCTTTGTTTAGTAAATAATCCTTTCACTGCATACGGACATTTTCCAGTTTTGAATGTTTTGTGCTATTCGTCAATTAAACTCTATCCTTCATGTACTTGTTCATCAAAGGATTCATTTGTGTTTCTCCTTGCATCTCATATACTTGTTTCTTCCTAAATTAGTAGACTCTAGCCTAGTGGGTGTCTCTGTGCCTTATCTAGTTTCCTGCGTTGTGCGATTCTTCTGTCTGTTTAAGTCTGTTTAGTCTATCCCGATATGAATCAGTTTTAGTACAGGTAAATCAGTTTTTTTCTAGTTTCGAAATCCTCCGAAATTAATTATGTAAAGAAACCCCTCGATGCTGTCGCTTTTCCTCTATTGAGCTAGCTTTCAGACGAAGTCTACCATCATTTTGTATAATCGTTAAGTCCGTTTCTTTCGAATATATACATTCCGAGCTCATGAATAATTCAAAATTACCTTCTATAGGCATATATTTTCCATATATACCATAGTAAAACTTAACTCTTACTTTATAACCTAATTCTTTCAGTATGATTGTATTAAATCATGATTGTAAACATGGTTCATTAATTCATTTTAAAACTGTTCTCCTTAGCCATGTTTCTTTTACTATAACAACTGAAAAATAGACAAACCTTAAAAAAAAACCTCATGGCTTTTAAAGTCTTGGTATAAAACAATTTGATATACCAGTACTATTGGTATATCAAATTGTGATCCGCCCATGGCGCAATAATATTCATATATAAGCATTATTGCAACTGTGTCCTGTTGATTGTAGGCCTGTAGATCAATGATGAATTTCCAATCATTGATCATTAGTGAAGTATGAAAATAACGGTAAAAAGTATTAATAATTCCCGTTTTCTATATGAATTTATATGGTTCTGTAATGTATATTTAATTTAATTGTTTGTCTGTTAGTTTTAATTTTTTTTATTCCATCACATGTTATTGTAATGTAACATTGTTTGCTGGACTTAACCTTGTCCAAAACTGAGTTGAGTTCTGTTTGACCTGATCGACTTTTTTTAATTTTTTATTTCATTGATGTAAACAACTAATAATAGCTTCATTATTCTATGGGTATGAGCTCAGTGACCAAATTATTATTCAGGTAAACATGTTGATTTGGGTCAGGGATTTGGAGATCAAACGTGAATTGTATAGGCTATTATGTTTTAAACAAACAACGCTAGAAAGTTATTTTCCAGTAGGTAACGGGTGTTTTTAGAATATGCTAATTTGTGACCGAGGTCAAACAGAGAACTATATTATCTCGTGACTGTCAGAATTCTACCAGTTGTGTCTTAACACCTAGTAATATAAGTTGTGTTATGTTGTGACCAGTTTGGGATGAATTTTATTTTCTTCAAATAATTGAATTCAAGTGCTTATTTTCTCTGGAAATGCAAAAGTGCTCTGACGAAATTCTTGGATAAAGACATTCATTAGAATTTATACTGAATTTATACCTGGAATAATATTTCTGTGATTCAACAAGAGACTATTGACACATCAGTATTTTGATGACTATAACAGGCACGTCATCGCCTTCAATTTTGGATCACATCGGGACTTGAACTCAGTTTCATTTCAGAATTTTTATTACTAGGACTTGTGTTTTTAATTCTCGGATCATGTTTGGATTTAATGCGCAATACCGTGAGGTCTTTCTTTCCACAGTTTTCACTTTGTATTCTAGGAAAATAAATTATTTGTTAAATTTTACAAAGCTTGTTGACTTCACTCTTTTCTGTTACTTATTTTCAGAGCATAAACTCGTAACAGATAATTGGTGCTCATCTGGGATACGAATTTTGCTAAAATATTTCAAAACACTTTGTTTTTGAAATTTAAATTCCCCTAGTTTCGGAATTTTTAAATCCCTAGTATTATTTCACATTTTAGAAATCTTTAGTGAAATCAGTAAGCTTTTTTACAATGTCATCAAAGGTGGAGATCTTTATTTCAAATCCCACTCAGAAGCAGTTAGACTGTTTAAAAAAAGATGAATTCCTCCAACTTTCCGGAAAATATGATCTTTCTGAGGCAAAAGATTCTTTAACGAAGCAAGAAATAGAAAATATTTTGGTCCAATATTTGGTGGAAAAGAATGTTTTGGATACAAATGCTTTGGTTTATATCAAAAAGTCTGTATCAGACTCTAACATTAAAATAAAGGAATTAAAATTAAAATACAAGATGGAATTAGAGGTACGAAAGCTTGAGCTTAAGAAAGGTAAAGAGAAAAACAAATGCAAATGCAATTAGATAAGGAGGAAAGAGAGAGAGAGAGGAAAATGCTGTTGGAGAAAGAAGAGAGAGAGAAACAAATGCAGTTTCAGAAAGAAGAGAAACAAATGCAGTAGCAATTGGAGAAACAGGAGAGAGAAACAAATGCAGTTAAAGAAAGAAGTGAAACAAATGCAAATGCAACTAGAATAGCAGAGAGAAAGAAGAAAGGGAATATCAATTTAGATTAAGAGAATTAGAGCTGGCAAATGAAAAGCACATCCCCACTTTGGATACAAATTTAAATTTTGATGTTACTAAGATATTTAGGTTAGTGCCCCCTTTTGGTGAAAACGAAGTAGACAAATAGTCTCCTCATTTTAAAAAAATTGCTGAAAATTCGATATGGCCAAGGGAGCATTGGACTCTATTCTTAAAGAGGGCCCTTTTTAGCAATGCCCGAGACATCTATGCTTCCCTGTCAGTACAGAAGAGTGCTGACTATGATCTGGCTAAGGAATGAATCTTAAAGGGTTATGAGTCCCTAAGACTTACCGCCAAAAACTCAAGAATTATAAGAAAGAGGCTGGACAAACTTATGTCGAATATGCAAGAGAAAAAGAGCAGTTATTTGATAGGTGGTGCTTAGCCAAGAAACTTGATCAAGATTATGAAAATCTAAGACAACTCTAAGACAGGAAATTCTTAGTCCGACCAATGAAACTCCTCTCCCTGGTCATTTAGGGATTAGTAAGACTTATTACAAAATCTTGAATCACTTCTATTGGCCAAAAATTAAAAGTGATGTTTGTAAATACTGCAGATCTTGTCATACTTGTCAAATAGTAGGAACACCCAATCAAAAGATACCTAAGGCTCATCTGCAACCTATTCCTGCATTTGACGAACTATATAGAAGAATAATGGTTGATTGTGTTGGTCACTTACCTAAGGCCAAGTCAGGTAACCAGTACTTGTTGACCATTATGTGTGCGTCAACAAGACTCCCAGAGGCAATTTCTTTGAGGAATATCAAAACTAAAACAAATAGTAAAAGCTTTGATAAAGTTTATGCTCAATTTGGCCTTCCAAAATTAGTCCAATCTAATCAAGGGTCAAAATCTTAGGTCTGGAATTCTCCAGCCGATTATGCTTCAATTTGGCATCCAGCAATTCAAGTCAGAAGTGAAATTATGGTTCGACAGAACTACAATGGAGAGAACGTTCGAGTTCTGTCTCTCTTGCTCATTCTTTAAAATTTTCTCCAGATTAGGTATTACGGCCCTTACAAAGATAAGAAGAAAATGAATGACTTAAATTATAAGAATAGTGCTCCTTGGATATAAGTAATTAAAAGGAGTATCAGTATGTTAAGAGAGATAGCTAGGTTAATCATGCAATTAATTTAGTTCTATCAATCCCACTCAGTGAGGATTTAAGCAAATGAATGCAATCGAACTCTATTGATTTTGGAGTGACAAATCTTCGAAATTCAGAAATTATGAATAATCTGGACCAGAAACTTTCACATTTCCAACAACAAGAGTAGAATGAACTTAAACAGCTATAACTTGAATATGAGCACTTTTTTCCAGATGTTCCTACAAGAACAAACAACAGTTACCATGACGTTGAAATTGTAAATTCAAAACCTGTGAAACAACACCCGTACAGGATGAACCCTCTCAAACAGGATTGTTTGAAGAAAGAAATTCAATATTTGCTGGAGAATGATTTCATAGAACCAAGTAAAAGTGACTGGGGTTCACCATGTATACTTGTTCCGAAACCTGTTAATACTTTCCTCATGTGCACTGATGATAGAAAGGTGAACAGTTGTGACTAAACCAGATTTATTTCCATTGCCATAAATTATGTCACCAGTTCCAAGAATCGAGGACTGCATTGATAAAATTGGAAATGCCAAGTATGTCACCAAATTTGACCTTCTGAAAGGATTTTGGCATATTCGGCATTCGTGACTCCAGATGGACTTTATCAATATAAAGTGATGCCGTTTTGGATGAAAGGTTCGCCAAGTACTTTTCAACGTTTAATGAACATGATTACATCTGGTCTAGATAATTGTGATGCTTACATCGATGATGTCATCATCTACAAAGACACCTGGAAAGAACAATTAGCGACAATTCGGAAATCCTTTGACAGACTCACTGATGCAAATTTGACAATCAATTTCTCCAAAAGTGAGTTTTGCCGTGCTTGTGTAACAATTCTAGGACATATCGTGGGACATGGACAAATTAAACCTATATATCAAGGCTATCTCTGAATTCCCTGTGCCTCTCAGTAAAATGCAACTGATGCGATTTTTGTGTATGTCATGTCAATCGTATAATGCTCTTTGTTGGGTGGACCCCAGCTATTTACATGACCTGTACAACTCATATCGCTACTGTTAATCAAAAAATTGCCTCAGAAAAGTGAAAAGGGGAAAATTGCAAACACGCTGAAGTGAAGGAGCCCATTTCAGCAGCAAAAATACTACTTCTTCGTCCTCTTGGCCTATTGGTCTGAGACTCTTGGGTTTTCTACCAAAACCCGCCTTCTTCAGTTACATTTTTGTTTATGAATTTGGTGTTTGGACCTACTTGTACAATGGTACGTTTCTGAGGGAGACAGGATAGCTCTTGGCCTTAATATGCGTTTCTATGCTATTTTGGTAGACACTTGACAGCACTTGTCATAGTCGGACCCATCCGATGTGCAAATAGTTATGAACATTTCTCCTAAATAACTGGTTAAATTATCAGAATGGTATTTTCAGTACTGCGTGTCCCACTTTTGTTGTGAAAATTGTGGATGTCGCGTTCATTCGTTTGCTTGGTGAAAAGTTTCTTTGGTGACTCAGTAAACTTATCAACATTGCCAACTTTATCAGCTCAACTTTATAATGGACCAAACAGTTTGTTTAGTTCATCCACAGACAAATCAAATAAATCGAAAGCTCTAGAGTCTGCCACACGAGCGTACATTGTTTGCAGTCAAAGTAGTTCATAACTCACCATACTATTTTAGACACGTGTTGTGCAGTATGAAGCAGTACAGTATGAAAAATATCCTGCACGATTCTGATAATGTCAGATTAAGAGAGGAAACAATAAGCATATAACAAAATCCCACCATCACCATCCGAGATGTCTAAGCAGTATTTATCTTGCACATATCGAACATTATTAAGCTTTTCCCCCAATTGGAACACGGTTGCTTATAACATGTTGACAATGTTTATGATCGAAATGGCTCCACCATAAAACATGGACATTATAAAACTGTAAAGCTAGTTATCCTATTTACACAAACTTTACCAAATGGATTTTGCATTAGGAAATTGTTTTGCACTCTATAAATAATTGTAAACCATAATAATACAAGGTGTCGAAAAGGCAAACTTTTATTTCTCAATGCTTTAACTCTTTGACAAAAACGAGATATACATGGAAAGTTCTAGAAACAGTATGGAGAACATCAAATGATGATGCCTATGTTCAGCAATACATAGAACCACTGTTCATGAGGATAAACAGTGATTTAGATGGTTCAGAAAGTGACATGGCTGATTGAGACATGATAGAAGGTCTAGAAAATAAAATTTCAGTCATTGTTTGAGTACAAAATGAACTGACTTTAATAACATAGCAGCTAAACCTAATTAGAGGCGAGAAAGAAATGGGTTTTAGAGAAATATACAAATGTAAATCAAACTAAGTCTGCTTGGCTGCATGATCAGATCTGTGAAAACAATTCATGGTTTCTCTGTCACAGATCTGAGTGATAAGATCAACAAGATGTTATATTTGATGCATTTTAAAAAATAATACATGAACTAATACATGCTGATGCTGAACAGCTGAAAACAGATACAACGGATGTATTTAAATTGTAAATATAAACGTAGCAAAGTAGACAAAGGATGAAAAATATAAGAAATGATTTCATTGATTTGGAGTAAAAACAGAGATAATATGCTTTACGTTTGAAAGGAAGATTGCGAGAACAAGGTTCTGCGACTCATTGTCT
>JAECUM010017725.1:0-49346 GCA_016617855.1 Megalonaias nervosa
TATATATATATATATATATATATATATATATATATATATATATATATGTAATTACGTCTTACGCTTGCGTATTGATTAATAGTTTAGATCGACTACTTTTGTCTTATAACGCATAGTTACGCAAACGCAACGAAAAATACAATATTTGTCACATTTTAATCCATATGTATTATAATAAATCTGAAACGTAAGTGTATATTCGCTTATCGCTTTCATATTATTATGTTGAATACATTCCACAACATTTGACTTTAAAACGTTTTGGAGTAGGGGATCTCTATTATGTTTTATTCATATTAACACCACCTCTTATACAGTTTGCTTCGCTAACAAACTATATATAATAAGTTCAATAATTCCTCTTTCATAATTCGCCAGGATATAGCAGTTCATAGCAGACTACACATTTCATCATTTCATACCATACTTTGCCATCATTGATAATAAACTTTGTTTTCTCATTCATTTTTCACCATATCAATTATTTTGCCTTTTTACCACTCTATTATAAATTAAACATGTTATATGGTATATAATAGGGACTATCGACAAAGAAGGGATCTTTTGCACCTAATGTTGAGTTATACAATATGATGTCGAGTATGTGTTTGAGATCATCGCTGAGTAAGAGTTACTTTTTGCGCATGAAGACAATGCACTAGTATAAAAGTAAGAACATAGAATTGTCGCGAGAGTTATGCGTTAGATTCGCATTTTGTTCATTTTGTAAGCAATGCAATTCTAATGATCCGCAGTTGTTATTTTGTCATGTGAACATAGTGTCATCGATGTGGCGAGTTTTACATAAGTCTATATTGTATTTTGCTCATCTTATTGATGAACACTCCACCTTTCTGCGGATTTACAAACAGGACTGCTGGGCTGATACCTAACTGACTGAAGAGTAATTATTCAGACAAGTATACCAGAGATGTCATTCTACTGATAGAGAAAGTGTATTATTTGAGCACGCCGTCTGCATTTTGTACTTATGTTAAATTCATATGAACTATTGGGGTATACTGAATGAACAATGACTGACTTACCGATGTCTGTGGCTTCCTTCCTGCAAAAACTGAGTACGTAGACATTTGGCAGAAGGCGTCTATTGTCAGTATAAAATCCATACGAAATCTACATTGATGTGTCCAGCACATTTTGTCGTCAATGTCAGTTTTTTAGGCCATCAAATATATTATATTGCTACTCATTCTGTAGAATATGATAATGCAGTGTGACAATAATTTTGTCCTCCTTGTTTAGAAAACTTAAACGTGTCCTTACCCACCAACTACGATGCAGGAGATTAAATCAAGCTATATAGTCCCGATTACATTACTTTGGGAGAAAGACTTTAACATTCATTTATAGAAAACATTTATAATACGCTATTGCTTGAAATATGCATAAGCAGTCTATTGGTTTAATTTTGATTTAATATTTTGTGAATTTATTTCCCTATTATAAACTAGATGACCTAAGATAAAAACATATGCCTCTTAATCAGCAACATGCACGTGTTTCATTACTGGCATGCAGATATAAATGATAAGATCGTAACTTGTATGAATACAAGTACAAAAGGATATGTATATGGATAACACGCGAAGTCAATTTAAACACTTGAACGATTGCCCTCCCTGCCTAGGAGTTAATAAACATTATTGCCCCAGACTCTGTCAGATCAACAGCAGGAAATTATATACAAAAGCAGGATCGTATCTCATTTCGATGGTCATAAATCTTTAAGTGAGAAAATTGTATCACTATTACAGGGAGTATAGCTTGAGCAACACCATTTGTCGTTCTGATCATTTATTGCAACATATATTAGGATTTGTATATATATATATATATATATATATATATATATATATATATATATATATATATATATATATATATATATATATATATATATATATATATATATAATGATTTAAAATGTTACGTATGGGATTTTGAACAAAAAATATTCCATGGATATCTTTGTTTGTTTGATCTGTGTGTATTTAGAATTCCTGTATTTTTAATTACATGGGTGGCGTTAAATAGGAAGGTAATTTTGATGAAGTAGCTAATTTACATACCAGAATCATTGAGAGAAAACAAATAGATGTTATTCAGGTGTATTTCTTGTATAATTTCCAGTTGATACTAATGATCTTTACAATTGGGAGCATGACAAGAAACGTACGAACATTAAATGATCTACTCTGAATTCGCTTATTTTAGTGGGTATCAATATTTGTTGTTTTGCAAAATATTGTGTCTTCATCAGTAAATGTGTGGATTTTGCAAGTAGTCCTAATACTTTAATATAACGATATATGTTTGTTGGGTCTTTAAATTATTGGTATGTAGCAACGATGAAATAATGAAAATTGGCACCTCACCCTTTGAACAATATAATCCAATTCGATAGACCCAAAATCACAGTGTATACTATAATATATTATCCAAAACGAGGCAATAGGAATTTACACCAAGCGGCGACTATGGTTTTTGAAGATTCACCACTTGTACATGTACACCTTCAATGGAGTTTTCCGTACTTCATTGGCAAAATCAACGGGAATCAGAGCTAAAATAAAATTGAATACATTTGAAGAAAACATGTGCTTACTTTATTGTCAGAACTGGTAACTTTACGGTAGAGTTTTTTAAAATGCAGAAGATGGAATGAATAATGGGTAAGTAGCTGGGGAGAAGAATCTGCAAGAAATACCTTGTCCTTAGAAAAACACGCTCGTAAATGTTGCAATAGTCGGATAAAATGACAACAAATGAATGCAACATTTTCTGCCGTTAAAAACACTACTGCATGAATGTCAAAGACAAGGACAAAAACAACAATCGCAACACGTACTAGTGCGAAAATAGCAAATTCAGTAGCAGCATCATCATCTTCGACGTCTTTATTAAACGACAGCAACAACAACAATAATAATAATAATAATAATAATAATAATAGCAATAATAATAATGATAGCAAATATTTCAATAGCTATCAAGAATGAAACATGTTTGTGTGAACAAATTTATATTATTATATTCAAGAAAGAAAGATCAATATTTATTCGAGCTAACAGTTATATAAAGTATACATTTTTGTTATTTGTTTGAAAAGAATATTATTTTGCTTTTTTGTTTTCTGTTTGTTTTTGTTACCATCCAGTTAATATAAGGACAACACTAATTGAAACCTACGGATATGAGATTACATCCGTTTATTTAACATGCACTGATGTAATGAAAGGCTGTACGAGACTCATCTTTTTATAATTTCCGATTGTTTCTTCATAAATGTTAATAACTGGGCAAATTCACAGGCGATCTGTTGCGAGACTGTAATAGTTTCAGCAAAGTGGATACATTTTGTACGTATAAGAACATTCACCTGGACTCAGTTTGAATGATGTCACGGAATGCGGTAAGTGCTGCTACAAAGAGGTCAATAAGCTCATCGTCCCGGTAATATACATTAGTACAAGCGCTGTCGGAATTTACCGTTTTTTTCTTTTTTTTTTTCAAGGGTGCAAAGCTACAAAAGACGATTCACAAACAAAACAAGAGCTAACACAAAGCAAAGCAATCACTAGACAGAATCAATGTGATACAGATAATGTATATTAATACGTTTGTTTTCTATTCTTGAGACCTAAGAAACCTACCAGTATAGGTAATAATACGTGTACTTTAATAGTATCTGCTAAAGCCTTGTCTACCGATTCTAAACTGTGTCATGCTTCTGACTAAGCTACTATTATGTACAGTTTTCCTTTACCTTTATGGCTTACAGTTTGCATAACATTAGCTGCATTTAGCTTATATCCATGGGGATTTATGTACGAGTCCGCAAGGCAGGCTCACATCACAGTCTTATACTATCGGTGGTGTGTATGGTGCAGACGGACATGCAGCGTTGACGTGCCTCAGTTTGTTGCATTTAAAGCACATTCCATTTTGGAATCTCCAATCTGATGCTTTATGGTGGTACTCACCTCTGCAACATGGGCGTGTTGTGTCCCTTGAGTCCACAAATCCACACCTCCTTGCTGCTCTGTTACTTCTGTAAGCATCTATAGAGTTATGTTTGGGCCACAGTTGTTAAAATTCTGCTTCCATGTTCATGATCTCTCCATCTACCTTTTTTTAAATGTATTGTCCCCACCGAATAAGCCATTCTTCCATATCTCGCATCATCCTCTTGTGTTTTGGCCTCCTTAGCCAAAACGAATTATCGGGCACTTAGATCAAGTCAATTCATTGTAAGATAAGGGATTTCAGGAGTTAATTTTCGAAAACCACAAAGCTCTTGAAGTCTGCAGTACACTGTAGGTACAACAAACTGTTGATGATGATGATGTTAAGTAATATTTCTTAGAAGGTTATAAGTTGGTACCTGAGGTAAATCGGCAAAGGTTTAGGAATTGTATAATATAAACTTGGCAGACTTACTCATATTGAATTTGCAAAGGGAAATATAACAACTATTTTATAGATGGTGCTAAACCAAGAAGGTTAATAAATATCACGATAACCTCAGACATGAATGGCGTTCATAGTGACGTCAAGACCTATCTTGACAACCAAAAGGTATAAACGTGGAAAATGCTGCTTGCACATAATGAACACATAACTACTCCAAATGGTTTTATTCCTAATATGTCAAGGTCATGGTCTTATATTGAAAGCAATACATTGCTTGGGTTAAAAAAATCCCTGTCTGATTCTAATATGGAGAATTATGAACCAATCATGTCTAAGAGTTCTATTTCACGTACTGGTGATCTTGCGAGACCTATCGTTATTCAGAGTAGATTGCAGTTTTGTTAATGCTCCTCTTCAATGTGTCAGTTTGAAATCAAACTTTCTTTCCGAACCTGTAACTTTCGGAGCAGTGACCTTTTAACCAATAGAAGGTATTTATTTGGTTTTGAAATCCCCATTGGCTGGTCACGTAGGAGTCTATATGATTTATCATTAGCTCTTGGATCCTTTTTATTAGAGAAACATTAAAAGTGATGTTTCTAAATACTGTTGACCCTGTTACACTTGTCAAATTGTAGAAAAATCCAGTCAGAAGATACATAAGGCTCATATGCAACATATGCCTGCATTTGACTGACAATTTAGCAGAAATATGGTAGACTCTGTCTGTTCCTTACCTATTACCAACCCAGGCTACCAATATTTCGTGACTATAATGCATAAGTCCACAAGATTTCCAGAGGCAATTAACTTGATAAATATTAAGCTAAAACTATAGTATAAACATGCTTTAACATTTTGACCTTCCCAGGTCTCTGTAGCCTGATCAAAGGTCAAATATTATGTCTGGAATTTTCCAACATGTTTTGCATGAATGAGACATCCATCAGTTTAAATCTTCTGCCTAACACCTTGTAAGCCAAGGTCTTCGGAACAATTTCGACATACGTTGAAGAATATTATTTGGTCATATTATTTTGATACAGATAAAGATTGGAATGAGGGTGTTCATTTGTTGTTGTTTACTGTTAAGGAATCTGCAAAGTAATCATTGGGGTTTCGGTCCTTTTGAACTGTTATTTAGGCAGACTGTCTGTTGACCATTGCATTTATTAAAATAGAAACATTTTTGAAATGAAGACTCAACAATTAGTCTTATTGTGTCTCTGATTTCAATTATAATTTGTCATGGCTTGTTGAGTAGCAAGAACGAATCTACACTCTACTCAGTCAAAGTGAAATTAAGGTATGACAGAGATATTTTTTCTTTTATTTCCAGTATGCTACATTAGTGAACTGATCTAGAAATGAATTATTAATTACTCAGAAAGCATATACAAGAAAGATCTAACCTTACCTGTCTTTTCACGGTATTTAAATACTCCTATGGGCTGTTCGATATGATGTTACGTTGTAGCTTTCACAACAGTGAAGTTCAAAGTGTAATGAAGGGGCTCTGAAAGGACAGCGTTTTTAGGTTAATTATTTCAAAGAGATTTCTAAAAGTATTATAACGTTGAATAAAACAAATACGTTTATATTAATCGCACAACTTGCTGCAATTGTGTTTTCTTCTAGTGTGTTAATCTAAGAGCTCTACTGACAGAATACAGGGACAAGTAGAATAATAGATTTTACACATTCCTCAAAAACAGGACTACAGCGTCGAAACTTTTCCGGTGTGTAGTTAAGGGTTATACTTGTTGCCTCTTTAGCAGAATTTAGTTTGCATCGCTTTTATTTCCAGTATTACTAATATTTTTTCATATATTAGTGGCCTCTATTTACGGAGACATTACTAGTTTTAAACAGAAATTACGACGATGATAATGACAGTACAAACAATCATGATACTCCTTCTCGTCCTACCATACTACTAATATTACCACCACTACCAACGTCATCACGATCACCACTCTAAGCTATCGTCTAATTGCTGGTAATTCTAATTATATTTTTCCTCCTTTCATCTTGTTATTTGTCCAAGATTTTTCTTTTGTTTACTGCTTCCATGTTTTTGCATTTAAATCAATAAAACGTAGCAACATATCAATTTCTAATTTTGCTTTCTATTGTGGATTACTATGAAGCAACAAGAAGAATGGCATAAAACTCTCATCACACATCCACATTGATTTAGATGGAAAACAGAAATTATGCGAGAATCGACTGTTTAAGTTTCCATGTTTAATTTTTTCCGATTGTCATAATTTCTTTTCCGTTTGCTAAAAGCGAAAATAGTAAGTTTGCAATAATTATGCGGCCGCGTGTATGTTATCGACTGATGTGCCAGAATGCAACAGATGCATGGGTAGTTGTTTAATACGAAATTGTATACTGTCCTGATATGCAAAATTAAATTTATATCTAACATATTAAAGATGCAAACGTCTTGAAATGGATTAAATCTCACCGTTTCCAGCCCATTTACCACAGATAAAGCATTTGTAATCAACATGAAAAGCGAAATCAGCAAAAAAGTAAAAACTAAATATCATCAGGTAACAGCTTGGCAGCTTTTTGGAGATGATTAATTATTTTTTTCTGGGAAGTTCATGTCTGCTAAGAATTGCACAAAAACAACACAATATGTCTTCGAGACGTACGTTAATAAAATCCCAATCAGACTTGCGATTGACACCTTTACACCTTTTGGTCTAGAACAAATACCAGAATTTCGGAAGGATTGAAACAGATGGGCGTTGAAGACCTTTCCTTCACTGACTCAGGGAAATTAACAAGTGATTAGACGCCACCTCTACCCAGCTCAACCCCAGCAATACCCCCACCAGAAACTTTCTTTAGATTAGACCTTCCACCAAACAGTGTACTTCATTCATGCGTAAAATAAATGTGCGGTTTGTTGTCCTTTTTCTCTACTTGGCGTTCTCTCTCTCTCTCTCTCTCTCTCTCTCTCTCTCTCTCTCTCTCTCTATATATATATATATATATATATATATATATATATATATATATATATATTCACGTTTTCAAACAAACATTATTTTGTCATTAGGCTGAGAAATATTCTACCGCATACGTTTCTCAAATTTTCGCATTATCTGAAAGATAAACTGCCTTAATATTCAACATGCATTCTTGTATCATTTTCCACTCTGCAAATATTTATCTCGCGAAACTCGTGAGCAATGCGTTGTACTGTCATGTCAAGGGAATATGCATACGAAACAAGAACTGTAGGTGTAAGTAGCCTAGCAAATTTTACTCCAAAGCCTTATCATGTCTTTCTGTCACGAACTGCAAATGATGTATAGGTTAGCTGGAAATGTACCCAAGACAAGAAGACTGAGACATTGATTTTAGATTGCATTTCATGAAATAGTACGATCCTGGAGAGGCATCGAATTACTGTGAATACCAAACTGTCTTACCTTACATAAAACCATTTCTTTGTACGATTTCTTATGCTTATGCAGTGCCAAGGATTTGCATTCAGAGCATATACAATGTTAATTGGTAGGAGAATATCCTCTTCCTCCTCTAACATCTATCTCCTTCGTCTAACATCTCGTTGGCCTTCTCCTCTCTCTATACCCACCCCGTCTATCCTTCTACAACATATCTTTATCTCCAATATTTTCCTTTATATCCCTCTCCGTTACCAACCAGCCTCTACTTCTATCGCTACACCTCTTTCAATTCCCCCCCCTCCACGCCCTTGTCTCTGTCTTTTTATCCTTTCTCTCTCCATATCTTTGTCCTCTTCTTTTCTGTCAACTCCCCCAATTGTTTAATTTTGTATCATGATTTTTACACTGAGAATAAGTCCTGTTAGTATAAGCTTTGAAGATTTTCTGTTCAAGCGAAATAGAAAAATCTTTCAGAAAAGCGACTAAATGACTAGCGTTACTAAACCATAAACAGCTAGCAACATACAAACAAGAAACATCAAATATCATTATTATTATTAAAGATAAAACCAGATATCCTAATTTTTTTTTTTTTTTTTTTAACGTTGTCATTACTTTCTTTATTTAATCTATTTAGGTGATTATCAACTGGCATTAGTTACATATTATTGACGCGCGAGCATAACCTTGAAAATAGAACCCCCAAAGTTGTATGCTGTACACTTTGTAACAAAGATGTGCAAGTATACCAAGTTTGATCTGCTAAAGCTACTGATTGGAAACTAAAATCTAACTGACCGACAACCGAAAGGAGAATGGAAACGCGGATATGTCTCCCACTTTTCGGGAAAATGGGTACAACAACAAGAACATAAAAAGACATCTATTTTGGACGAGTGTGTGCATTTCCAAACCAGGACACTGAATCAAAAGCTAAAATCTCATACATGACAGATAATACTGATCAATGCCAAACATTAGGATGCTCCATCAAATACAGAAAAATAAACATGTTTCTAAATTCCATGCGTCATTTTGCCGACACCTTGCTTTTACTTTGTTTACTACTGTGATGTTGCGATCAAATTGTTTCAGGATGAATAATGGGACATACTACTAACACAATAAGATACCGTTCCCCCTTCTTTGCAAATATTATCCGTCTCGCTAGTTAATCGTGTATGAAAAACGTCAATAAACTAGTGTGATCTTGTTTCAGGTATGACATGTGCTGTGTAAAATTAGGAAATCACGTGTATCAATGTTGGTATAGTTAAAACCATTTACATTACACAGAACGTCTCGTACCATCTTCCACAGTAGTAAACATCCGTTGATGTTGACACCAGTGAAATATGAACGCACGTGTTCTGGTGTTTTAGATAATACGTGACAGGAGTCCGTTTTCCGTTTCATAAAGTACACAATGATGCTCAGACAAAAGGTGAGGGGCAATGTGGACAATTGGTGTCCTTAGGTCTGGTTTTCTTAATGTATTTTCCAAAACTGTTCGCTAGTAATGTTTTCCCAGTTCTAATTTTGTTGATTATTTTTTGGTCTGCAATGTGGCTCACTTTCGGTGCTTTGATGTTTCGTACTACTTTCTTTTGTATGTTGAAAAGTATTCTTCCTTTGTGTATTTTCCAACTCTTCTTGCCATTTATAATTAATTTTGGTCCTGATCTGACTATAACGTTCATGTATACTATGATGTATATCAGTCAATATTTCGTTCAATGGGATTTCTTTTGTTTTTCTGTCTGCCTGATCATTCACGGTCAAAATAATATGAGATGTGACCCATATGGATTCAACTGTTTGTTGATTTTCTTCAATGTTTTTAGCAAGTTGCATTGCTTCTTGTAGGAAGTTTTCTCTGCTTGGTGAGTTGCATACTTCGATGCTTTTTAATCGAATCCGAGACGATGAGGTTATTGTTAGTAAATCGAGTTTGTATACATTTTAGGGCCTCAAATTTTTGACCAGAATTACGCCGTTTATTTTGAGGTCCTATATGGTATTCGGTCACCTCATTCAATGTATTCTGTCCGGGATTACCATTGCAGCTGCTGTTCTATTTATTTTTTGTGATTTCGATCCATCCGTGTATATTATGGTGTGTTCTAAAAATTTATGTTCTAGGATTGTTTTGACCTCTTTTAGCATTTCAAGTGGTCCCTCTTGCTTTGAACCTAAGTTTAAGACTTGAAGGTCGATCCTGGGTGGTTAGTTTTTCCATGGCGACGGTTCTAATATTTAATTGGTCAGCTTGTAGAGTGTTTAATTGATATGTTTTGCTCTTCTCATGAGTGGTTTCCATTTTTCTCTTTTCCACTAGTTTTTGGCATGTTAGTTGCAGGATCGGTTAGTACCCTGATGATGTTATCATAACATCGGTCAGTGTTTGTATTTTTGTTGTATTTCAATGTGATCTGATTTAAAGTTATTCGAAATGAATCCCAATCCATCTCAGCTAATTGCCATCGAGACATATTAGTTGGTTTCTTCTTTGGTGTGTTCATATTAATTGCAATAGATATAGGAAAAAGGTCGTTACCTCGCGTATTATTTGATAGTACTTCCCAATCGGCTATTAAGGCTAATTTAGTGGTACTTATGGTTAAATAAATTTCTGTTAATTTATCACTTCTTGGGTCAAGTCTGGTTGGAGTCCCGTTATTAATTATAACTAAGTTGTCTTTTCTAACCCATTATTATATTATTATTTTACCTCTTTGGTCTTGATGGTGGCCGTCTCCCCACTGTACATTCTGATCGTTCAAATCGCCACATATTAAGCTATTAATGTCAAGTTTAGTTAAATTTTTCCTATAGTCGTGAAGGGTAGTTTGATTTGTTTCACCTGGTTAATAGAGACTGTATTGGTTTATGGAAATTTGGTTGACGTTTTTCTGTATTTGTATTAGTTATATCGAGCTTGTTTCAATGCCTATGTCGGGTGTTATAATCTGATTCATATTGGGGATAGAGTAGTGGACATAGATGGCGAGTCCTTTTTGTTATTACTCCTGTGCTTAAATTATTCTTTATTGTATCCTGGCATCTTTGGGATTAATTTGATGTCTCTGCTCAGTTGAGTTTGTTTTTGGCAAATGATAGAGGGCTTTTTAGAAGATTCACTTATTGCTATAATCAGCTCGATATTTAATGAGGCGAAGACATTTCCATTGCCATAATGATCAAATCTTTATCACCTTTTGTTGTTCTTGTTTACATGGTTGGGTGGGTTTTTTTTCTAATTAGTTAATTGAAAGGTAACTGTCTGCCAGGTCTGTTAAATATTTAGAAAAATCTTTGGGTTGGGACCTGATTATTATCCATTAGTTGTATCACTCCATAAATTAGCCCATATATATAATTTGTAACTATAATTAATTGTATACTATGTGTACATCTTGCTTCACTCTTGACCTTGCTACTATTGCATTGTTCACTTTGTATTTTATTAGGTTGCCTGTTAATACATTCTGGTGTAGTTATATTGTTAGTTGCAGTGCTTATTTTCGATTTATTTGCCTTGCGTAAATGGTTCTTTTTGAAATCCCTTTCCGGCGTGCCATTTCTTTAACTATAGTTGCAAGATTAGTTGTGTTCTTTGATTTGATTTTTACTTACGTTTCCTTTGTCCTTTCTGTTTCTCGTATTGCTTATTTGTGATACTCCATTCTATCGTTTGCATTTGTTCCTGGTTTACTTCGCTTTTTGTGGAGTTCTCAACATTTACTTGATTGCTGGATGGTTGATTAATTGTTTCCTTGCTTTTGTGCTTATGTTTTCCTTCGTGTTTTTCTATTTCGGTGGGCTCATGGTTTTTGCTCTTTATTAGGTGTTGTTAAGTTCCAGCCTATTGTTATGAACTACTATTTCTTTGGCCTTGTTGTAGGTGGTTTGATTTTCTTCCATGACACTTGTGATTCACATTTCTTCAATTGCATATGAGCACTCACGTGATTTGGGTTTGTGGTTTTCCTTGCAGTTTGCGCATCTTTGTCATTTGTATCTGCATTTGCCTCTATGTTCTCCAACGCATTTATTGCATCAAGTTCTCCTTCTGCATTTAGTGGTAAAATGACCCCCCATCTTTTGCAATTTTTTTTTGTTTTTATGTTTGATGTTTGAAAGATTGGCTGTTTGGTCCAAATCTTACTATCAATGGAGGGATTTCGTAGAACATGATCAGTACCGTTGATGTTTCATATCCTGCTTCATTCTCTAATTTGATTGCATGATGATGCGAGGCAGTATCGTTTTTTTCTGTTTCTCCTCTTCTTTCTATTTTTCTTTCTCTTCTATCTTCGCCAATTCCCTTGTTGCCTACATGGTGGCCAATTCGTCAAGGAGGCAGTAACCATATTCCAGGTTTATCTGAAGCTCTAGCAGTTTCTGTATCATGCTCATCTTTTGGTTGTTGAGCAGTCAACGATGGGTTGCCAGACTGAAGAACGCTCCTCTTCTTATACCTGAAGCAGGGGCGTGAAGGAAAACATCCATCACACAAACTAATAATACACTTCACATATGAGACACTAACATTGAAAACTTAGACGACGCGGACTTAAAAGACGCACTCTCATCAGGTTTTACATACAAACACACTATGCTACAACAAATACATGCAACCATACACTAAATCTACCAAAACAGACTATCATACAATCAAATGGCATGAAGTGTTTCTAGACACACCTATAAACCCTTACATACGAACACTCAGTTACGCGGGAGTAAGGAGATGGGGAATTTGTAAAAGGAAATACACACACACACACACACACACACACACACACACACACACAGAGTTGCCAAAACATACTACGATACAAATAAAAATAGTTTTGGTAATTGAGTAGTATCTCTTTTCTAGAAAGCTAGGTAGTCCTGGAAAGGGCTGGTTTTGTTGGGAGGGTAGCAATCTCCTAAAGTCTGGGGTGATGACCGCGTCTCTGTGTAGACGCTCCTAGAGAATAAGGCATACTACTGCGGAAGCAGAAGGAGAATATCTTGGTGTCCACTCGACAATCCACAAATCCTCTCTCTTACTCCTGCTGCTGTTGTTTATGCTGTCTAGATGTCTCTGCCCACATTTCCATTTCTTGCTTCACTTTCTCGTGAAAGATTTCTTCTTTCGTGTTTTGCGCCACTTTGTCACCCTGCCATTCTCTATCTCTCCCGGCTACTGAATCAGGTTCTGCCCGAAATGATGCAAATGCACGTGGGCTTCGTTCAGCTTAGCTATCTCGTACGGCATGTTACTGGTTGACAATTCAACAATGGATGGTCGGACAGGTCTGACTGACTGGACTGACTGGATTATAGTCGAATATGCACAATGTGCTTCGCGACTGGTTATAGCCCTAGGCTGGGCCCTCGGAGGTGTGGGTATGGTGCCACCACTGCCTGTCAGAGCCCTAGGCTGGGCCCTTCGAGGTGTGAGTATTGTGCCCTCACGTCCTCCTGGGGGTTATGAGTATGGTGCCATCATAACCCCCTAGTTTGTTTTCGGTCCGTATACCCAGCAAGCCGACATGTCCGTAACGAGGCAAAGGCGGAAAGAGACCCGGAAAGGAGGCAGCGCAGAAACGGCCCGAAAGTCCCAGGGACAGCCACACAGGGAACACCAAGACCCGCAACCATGCGCCCCGACCTAACGGCGAGGTCGGGTTTAATGTCACATCTAGTCCAGTTATTCTAATGGACTTCCTTATACCAATGTTGTGTGAGCCACCCATTCAATTGGTAAAGCAATCGTTGAGTTTTAATTTTGGTGGATTGGGTATTATTGTTGAATTTGAATTTTGCGTACATAGTGTACTTATCCGTTTTCCGAAAGTTTGTACCAATCTGGGGAAGGTTTGCCCTTCCATTTTTATTATCTTAATTTGGTAATTATGCAGGTTTTGTTTTTGACGACGAGGCGGAATCGTAAGGATCACGTTTGTTTTGGTAGCGGGCCTTCATGAACAAAATTGAAGACCCTTGGTTTGGTCGGACAGGCGACAGCGGTGTTTTATATGTCGCAAGAGCGGACGCCATGGAAAACATCCAGTCGGTTTTGTAGGAACGCAATAGTCAAAATTAACCCAGAGGGATAAAGAGAGGTGAAATAAGGCCTTTAAGTTTTGAAACTTACCGGCCCAAACCGATGCGAAAATTAAATTCAACTTTTTGACATATCAGAAAACTGAAAGTAGCAAGAACCTTTCAGTTATAAATAGATCATATAATGAACCAATGAAATGAATATGTGTTTGATAGAACAAAAATGAAACATTTTTCACATATATTGGACTTCCTTAGTGAACAAAACAAAAACTTTTTCTGAACAAAATATATTTTTATTTGTGTAATTTGATGCAATATATAACTGAGTAGTGTATTTTATTGTCTGTAATTTGATACAATATTTGACAAAGTGGTTTTCATTTTTTCTTAGAAAATAGATATAAAAGGATGCTTAATTGGGAAGCTGGATTTCAAAATCAAATCGAAAAATGTTGGGCAAAAGTTAATGTAAATGGCAAAGCATCGCTTGGCGTAGTAAACATCCATAATTACATCAAGGAGCATGTCAGGAAAAGTTTGAACCTGTCATTGTATATTCCTTATAGCAGATTATTTCGCAAGAACAATTGTAAACCTGTTGGTGTTGGTTTGATGACAATAACTGATATTGTTTAATTTGCTGTCAATATATTATATCATCTCTTCTGTCAAACGGATATTCATTTGCCTTAGTGCATGTCTGCTAGTCTTTGAAGCAGTCAATAAGTCAATCAGTTTGTCTGCCAGCCACATTTTTCTGTGTATAACTATTTGTATGTCTGCAAGGTAGGAAAAAGAGCCTTTTTGGTATTTTCTATGTCTAATGCAAGCTGGAAAGGTCATGAACAAATAAACATAGCGAGAATTTACTGAACAAAGTACAGAAAGATCCTAAATATTAAAAACACGCAACAACTGGGATTTAGAGTTAATTCATTAAATTCATATACATTGTGAAGATCAACATATGAGGTCTGTAAGCAATGTTCATTATAGTCAGGTGCGTGTCTTCATGTTATTACACCAATACTGATAAGGTTCTTCCAGATTAACAACCTTATAAGCACTGTTGTTGTAAAAGACGGAGACACATTTTTGTTATTAATATAGAATAGCAAATGCCCTATACAGTGTTCTTATATAAGTGAATGCTTAATTTGGACACGTCTCATTTTAAAACGAGTAAATGTTGAAAGTGTAATGAGTGTAATAACTCTCTCTCTCTCTCTCTCTCTCTCTCTCTCTCTCCTAATTATTTAGCCAATGTTATGTCTTAATCTACTGGCCTCGTGGAAATTGTAATGAAACACACAATATTTACGGTGCAATAAACGAATATGACAAAAGCCAACTGAAAATCTCTCTCCAACACATATAAATCACAAACTTTGAGTAAACATCCGAGATGAACTGAAAATAAATCTATGGCAATGTTTCACTTTATTGCACTGGTAATTAAAATAACTCAATGTGTGGCTATCTCCCTAATGGATATTGGTCAGGCACGATTCCGTACAGGTGTGTGGGGGATAGTAATATGAGTGTGAAGCAATTTCTACAAATTATGGTAATAGTGATGTCTCATTTCTTTCAATTAAGTATAATGCACCATTTTCATTAAGGGTGGCAAAGAATAACTTATAGAAAATATGTCATGCCTTATTGTCAAGAGTCATAGATGCAGCTTACAGTAATGTATATATATATATATATATATATATATATATATATATATATATATATATATATATATATAGTGAAAACGAAATGCCACTGACACTTGAGAATAATCCATTTCATGGTCAGATGTAGAATGTGTATACAACAAAATCAATTCTCTGTTTATTTTAGTAATAATAATGACAAACATTCAGTCTGAGACATATTTTATGATCGTCAAAATGAAAAATCTGTAATAATCATATTCTCTGCTAACATTTCATTTTGTATATGCTGTGCTAATAATCTTGAATTTAAAATTATATAATCACGTTCTCGAGATGCTAATAAGGGGTTCTAGACAAAATATACGAAATGCTAGTCATTGATCTAATATTTTCCATGTATGTAGACTTCCAGCATCATTAAATTGCTTGCATGTGTCCTGCTTTATATGAGCTCATGCCTTTGCAAATGACTTTAATGTAAAACGATCAAACTAATTTATCCGGTGTTCCATTCTCATACACAAAACAATATAACTAACTAGTTATCATCAATGCAGGAACTTGTCATCAAAGAATCGCTAATAAGTAGCTAACTAAATGTACAAAAAGTGTCATCTCGTTTCCTTTACCTGGTTTGTTCGAACCTTCGTAGAATCCAGTATAGAAATACACATGGATATGTAAATAAAAACATATCATATTCACGTCATTAAGCATGTTGCGCTATACTTAGTTTAACATTCACTATTAGTGACAAACGCGACATCCACTTGCAATGAACGAAGTACAGTCTTGGAAAGTGTATGCAAATGCATGAATATCTTACCTGATCATGTTGTAATTTTTTTTTTTTTAAATTAGCCTTTTTCTTAATCTGAGTAGCACTCTGATTTTGGGGAATGTGCCTTCTCACGCCATAGTGGAAACGCATACCACAGCTATTATAGTTATCATGCTTACAAGAAAATTCAATATATATCCCATGCATAGATATAAAGTTTACTTGGGACAAGTAGCTAATGGCAAGTACTTATCTTTATGCCGGTTAAGGAACAAAAGGCTGATGATACCCTAAGATATAAATATTAGCGGATTAATATTTAGATACGTACATCCAATAAAACTTGACATGAAAAGAAGTAAAATATAAACAAGCAAATAAGTCATTTTATAGTATGTATTTCAGGAACGTTTAGGATTTTCTTTTACTATTATCGGTACCGACTGCAACTGTACTTTCAATATTGTAAGTTTGATAGCCATCAGTGAAGAGACCAATTTTAACTGCAAGAAGACCACTATGGCATCCTCATCTCCTGGCATCGGGGTGTTTGCCACGTGCATTTGTTTCAAGGCACAATGTAGATGACACGTTCAACTATCGTTGCATCTTCCTTAGTCTTCATGCAACAGGTTAATTACAATGCAATAGCTGAATTCTAGCTCAATACAGTGATCCATTGCTCGTAAAATACTATATTAAATTGCTCTTTTGAAGTCATACACATACACTTACCCTGAAACATATCCCGAATATGTGACATTTTAAATAAAAACAACTTAATAATATAAAACTTTAAACTCATTACGTACTATACGTAATACCTCACCCAACCACCCTTTAAGCCAATTCGTATTGCCAATAGCACTTAATAACATTTAAACATTGTATCATAATGGAAGGGGGATAATATATGAAACGTAACTGGGCTTTTAAAGAGGGTAATTTCCCATGAATGAGATTTTGTTTAAATTTTCACGCATTATAGCCTTATGTCATAGATACCTAAATAAAACGGGTTACACACTGTTTTGCCTTAATTTTTTTTACTCAGATTTATTTAGTGCTTGTAATTGCATGATGATTTAATCCGTATTATATCAAATATAGTATTGATAAAGGTATTGACAGAAATGCAAGGCAATTTCGTTCAATATCTAGTATTTGATTTTAACAATTTTATCTTATCCCACTGGATTATCCATGGATCAGAACCATGGCTAATTTGCACCTTAACATCTCAGATCGATAAATTCTATGTTTATGTTTTATGATAATCATTTTCATAATTTTACTATACTCCCTCCTCCCCCCCCCCCCCAAAAAAAAGAAGGCTGCTGAATAGCATCATTCAGTAGCTATAATATAAAGACTATATCAAGTGTCCAAATATATTTGTATGCATAATAAATACGGGAGATTTTATCATTTCCTGTACGATCAAATTCACCTGTAATATAAAAGCAGCTTCCCCCGCTTCAAGACTGTTGGATACATGGGTTGCTTGAAATCGATTATTGTTGCTAATTCTGACCAATCTCTCATAAGTAATATGCAGTGAGGAACCATGACAAATCAAATCAGGACACATTTCATATTGCTTCAGTTCTGTATACTGAAATGATTGGATTATAGTGGAAGACATCATCTTGAGTGTGGCTTCCGTCATAAATAAATATTGCTAGATAATTTCTTTATTCTTCAGTACTCGTTTTAAATGAAACTTGTTGATTTAGTTTCCTGGACGATTTGGATATCATTACATAGCAATACGTATTTTGTCAAACCGTGCACTTGAATAACTGTATCGGAACTAGATAAAACAGTATAACTAATTGTTTGCGAAACTACTCCGCATTGTGTTAGGATCAGAGAAGTTTGAGAAACAACACTGTGTCATTTAAAGACCAGTAAAATGGTTCCAAAGAAGCGCATCCATTTCGGTTCACTGTGAGATTTGGATTTAATGATCGTAAAAGGACGTAGAACAACAACTCAAGAGATTGACCTTATAGTTAAGATCAATGGGGTTTTCTCCTAAACTAATGTTTGTAAACTGAATTGACTGTCGAATTACACACGTTGCCTGCAAAGTGAATAAGCTGTGCAATTTAAGCTTAACGGTGATGAAAATAGAATAACTGTATATAAAAATGTATTGATCATAGAATCCATGTTTATGAATAAGTTACAAAACCCAACCGAGTGTAGTAGTAAGTGGTATAATGTAAATTTTGTAATGGAAAGTAATAATACTATTGCTGAAATTTCGAAATTTAGTATTAGTTAACATTGAAGTATATCTTTGGGGATCTTCACTTTGGAGGTTCTTCTCTCTCTCTCTCTCTCTCTCTCTCTCTCTCTCTCTCTCTCTCTTAATATATTAAAACTCAATAAACACATTTAAGCTAAGTTTCCGAAATTATGATTTAACTACCAAAGTCAAGTGGTAATCATGGAATATAATGCTTGTTGGTAGATATAAGAGGTATGAAGTTTTAGGTGGATTTCATCATAGCCAGCAACATACGATGATCACCTACGCTCCTGTATCAATCGTGACTGCCCGAGCTGATAGTTTCTCGTTTTTCATGAGGACACATACCAAATATACGTCAGAAACACACTTTATATATATATATATATATATATATATATATATATATATATATATATATATATATATATATATATATATAATCATCCCTCTCCATTTATTACTGTACAAATAAGCCTCATTAAACAATTACTGATTTTGACAAAAACGGCGTTGAATTGGTCCAATCAATTAACTAACTCTCTCTCCGTGTTTCGTTTACACATTCACACTGACAGACACACATGTACATATTCTTTTAGATCCTATCCTGTATGCATTTCATGGGAGTTGTATTTAAAATAGCAGAGTAGGGGTCGTTACAGATGTAGGTCGAGGTGTACAATTTAGAAGGCAAACAGTAAAATGTTAAGAGACGGTAAAGAATTTGATTTCGCTGATAAGGTATTTACATTTTTTACCCTTTCGTTTAAATCCTATAGTGTGGGGTCGGAAAAAGTATGGTTGGTGGTCACTGCAAATGGCAATAGGGATTCTATAAGACGTTTATATTATTTATACATGGCATTATCAGGAAGGTAAATAATAGTGTCATAGATATTAAATAAACTGAGCGCTGAATAGTTAGTAGTTAGGTGTTAGTATCAGACAATTGGTGGGTGGATATAAGGTAATTGGATGTTGATAATATATAATTAATTGGTGAACAGTAGATTACTTGAAGCTGGATGCTATATAACTGGCTGGTGGGAAACAGATATATGGACTCTGAATGGAAGACAACTAAGCTTTCAATAGTGGATAACCTGTTGGTGGATAGTATACAACTACGTTTTCGCACTAGATAATTGGTTTCTGGATAATATATAAAAGAATGCTGGATGGAAGACAACAGTTTTGTTTGTAATAAAGGATAGTAGGGGAGGTTGGGTGGATGGGGCTGGTGTGGAATGGGTAGATATTTTACTAAGGGAACATGGGTAGTGCGGTGAGATAAGGAAGATAGATTTTTTACAAAGCAAGACAAAATACACCATTCCATTTAGAGTGGGAAAACTCTTACCAGTTACATTTCCCTCCAAACATGAACCAGCTTGTTACAAACAGACATACTCACAGTGTGAAACATATCTCGCAATACAGAGTGCGGACAAACTCATTTCCTCCAATATAAAACGAACAGTTTATAAACATATCGATTCGAGCTATAATGATGTGAATGCGTTTAAGCACACATACTGTCTGAAGCATACATAGCATTTTTTATTGAGTACATTCAATGCATACCCATCCGTATACGTCAGACTTGCTATTTCAATGTTTATAAAAGATTATAAAACAGAAAACGTACTTTGTGAACATTATGGTTATACATTTTCTTTAGCCCAGAAACGTAACGTACATTCATGTCAAATTGCCATTGTCTTGAATGATTTGAAATACAGTCTTACTTCTTAACGTTATCAGCCTTGTAAATATGTTGATGTTTTTATCTTTTTGTAGACAAAAAGGAAGGAAAAAGCATTAATCCTTCCTTTTAATTTATTAATATTTATGTGAGCAGTGTTGATTACTATTACAAAGAATGATCATATTCAGACAGTATGTATTGTGTAGATTTCTTTTCAAAAAATCTTCTACCCTCTCTCTCGCTGTATCACACACACTCTCACATTGACTGCACATGTGAGTAATATATCGTAATATGTTATTACATTCCCAGTACAGACATAACCACAATTTCCCATCAAATGGATTTAGCACACCAACACTTCCTGTGAAACGTATGACGTAATGGTTTCCTGTTCAAAGGCAGATCGACGACTCATGCTACACTGTTGCTAGGAATGCTTGAACATGGCTGTTAAAGTTCATATGTCAGTTGTCTTAGCAAATCTTTGAACCTGTTTAACACAAGACTTCCAAAGACATCTCAAGTGAAATCCTCTACTACTGACCTGTATCCTCCATTTATTGATTTGTAGTAACTAGGTAAGGAATATAATACTTAAGACGAGAAGAAATCGAACTGTATGAACAGAGGCTAAACTTATTTCAGCGATGACCATCTGTTTGATGGCGGTGCCAATGGTATTGATAGAACATTAATTTGAGGAACAAAAGGCCATTAACAGTTTGTGTGTATCGTATCGCAAGAGTGATTTTAAGACCGAAGAGTTCAAACAAATTAATATTTGAATTAGGTGATACAACATATTAGGAAAATATTGGCTTGGAATATCAACAAATGTAGGAACGAAATACTTGATAACATCAAATGTGAAGTAATTCATTTCGTTACGTACACTACTCTCTCAAGCTGCGCCGTTAGGACGAGGCTGAACTTTTGTCCGCCACGGCCCATAAGCCCTATGCTGATGACAACAATGGTCTTTACGTGCAATGGCATTAGGAAATTTCCACACATCAGTTATAATCAGGTGACATTCAGACATGGTGGCGCAGTAACCTTTGACAGACACATCGGCCCTGCCTTGGCGATGAATAAATTCTGGCAGATCCGTCGCAACGATGTTAGCCAGTCAATTTAGGTATTCCTTCTCCCAGGTTGGAAGCTCATCTTCTTGCTGTCCGACCATGTACCTTTGTTGCAATGCAAGGTATTCAACGTCTAAATTGTAAAAATCTAAATTTCGCAATATTGCACGAGTCTTGTACGCAACAAATGAATAACTTAGGTATTTATTTCATTCAAAATATTAAAATAATCAGGTAGTGACGCATTTAGGATTATTACACTATTAAACAATGGATCCACTTTGGTTTTCCCCTTTATGCTACTGAAAACAGCTTGTTATAAGTTCAGATGCACCGAAACTATCTCCAGTACGTTAAAACACCATATACAAAACGCAACATATGCCACATTGCTTTGTTCAGGGAATAGTTGAGCTGAATGAAGCAAATGACGTGATCAGATTGGTTTGAGTAACTACAAGCATAAGGCAATATTAGACTAGCAGGTGGAAGGTATTTCAACGTTTCAGGATGCAAGCAATTTGATCTTATAACAGTATTTCAGTATTTCAAAGGGGAATCTATTGTCGATGTCAATAGTGTCTATTGAAGTATGATGACTGTGGATTCTGTCTCTAGCTATGATCACATTTGGTACAGTCAGACTATTTGTTAGAAAATATCATTGAGCAATTTGTTCCTATTATGTTTAGTCTCAGATCGTCAGATTGTTCCATACATTGAATTGTCCATTATTTTGTGATAGTACACACGACAATCCGAAGACTTGACTGCAAGTGTATATAAGCTGTGGGATCTTTACCAAGCATATAACATCACAGCAAGACAAAGATCTATCATGATTCTGGGAAGAGATGGAAGAATTTCATTGTAACCAGTGCATATAGATTTTAATATTACGAAGATGATCTAAATATGGTCCAAATATATATTACACACCTTTCTTTAAAACGAAAACAAGTTTTGCTTTCAATATGAACAAAGTCTGTTCAGAATGACCCTTGCGAAATATCCTAGAAGTTCACTTTTTCAGATAACCTAAACTTGTATCACTCATCGGATAATATTTCTGCACACTTAGACATATCGGAAGAAAATTAAAGTTGTCATACCATGCACAGTGCTTTTGTCTGATTTGCATATTTGAAATAATATCATTTAAAATTGAGAATACTCATCGGAGCCCAACATGGCCATAAAACACATTCTTTATGATTTAATAAAGATTTAGAACAGTACATATTTACAGTGACATGAAGTAGCACATGTTCATTCCACACGGAATTAAAAGGGATGAAGTGGTTTCTAGTAAAAATATGGGTTTACTGTAGGAACCTTTGTGACAGATCGCCATGTCTAGCCAACAAGTTCGAGAAGGGGAGCACAAAAATAAAATCACTATGTTAATTTATAGAATCGTGCACACTGTAATCATTATCAAACACTGAATTGTATATTCTGATACTTACCGGGAGCATTTTATATACGTATATTACCTCAGGGTAATTTATTTATTAAACATTAATTTAGTCATTAAACATTAGCCCAATGTTAACCAATCCCGATACAACACATAAGCTTTTCCATTATCATTTCCAGTGATGTGAGATGCTTGGATGCGTGTAGTTCATGAGAACTAATGCTTTTACACAAAATACACGTGGGCATATAAAACGCTTTCTTGTCAACATTAGGAAATGAAAGAAGTTTCAACATACCATATGTGGTTTGAAGGTGATGGTTTTAAGTATTGTTTCAGCGGGAGTGTGTTTCTCTGATCTTTATATTTTGCAACATTTGACAAAGTGCATGAAGTCCATGACTCATGAATATAGTAATCACTGAACTGTTATGGCTATTTGCATTTATGGACACAGAAATTACCTTCTCAACCTGACCCTGTCTTAAAAGTCAGGGCACTCATCATCTCTTTTTAAGACTGGTCTCCGATATGATTATCCAGAATGCTTATAGCCTGATACGACTCTTTGGTCATAAACTATGTAACAGAAAGAAGCGAAACCAACAAGTTTAATAACGATAACAAATATTTTTCAATAAGTTACAAAGTGAAGACGTAAGAATCCCTTACCGTATTGTGAAATAAATTCCAAATTATCCTAAAGGTCCTACAAGACGTCCACAAGTACAGAATGTTCCGAATGTATTAATATACTCTCGAATGTACTGATGAACCATTGTTCTTGAATATTCTGATGTATCACACCCATACAGTCCAGAATATCCTCAAATGAGTTCATAATAATACCAAAAATGTAGTTTAAGTCCAAAACACCGATTAGCACTTTGTATGTGTGTGTGTGTGTGATATGGATTTTTAACGTAGCTGTAACAATTGTTCAGTCATATTGCTACAATGTCTGCAGTGTGGCAGTTTATAGTGATGTCTAGTACTGGGTCATCATGCCGCAGACATGTAGCATGATGTCCCATCCAGTCACATTATCCTGACATCAGGCTGACCAGTCCTAACACTAACCTATTAATGCTGAGCTCCAAGCAAGGCAGCTGTTAATACCATTTTTGTAAGTCTTTGGTATGACTCGGCCGGGGATCGAACCCACGACCTCCCGCATCCGAGGCGGACGCTCTAACCACTAGGCCACCGGAGCGGTTTAGCACTTTGTAATTATAATGAATGATTTAAATAATTCCTCTCAAATTGAATTTGAGCACAGCTGTAAATGATTCAAGAAACTGATCTTAAAACAGGAATGCCTTATTGACTATCAAGTCCGCTTTATATACAAATTTCACTTGAAGTAATGGATTTCCAACGGCAAAATTTACTATCAAGGAAACTTACTTACTACTAACAATCATGAGATTTAACCAGGTACCCCAAATCTCCAACCGTCAATTACCGATAAAAGTAATTACACAGTATAGATTAACATAACAAACTGCCTTTCACTACAAAGAAAGATGTTAAAAGCAACAGTTGAAGAATACTGAAGTAAAATTCGAATAGATGTTTGGCCACCCCAAACACAAAAAGGACAGGAGAAAGATGGTAAGCCATGCAAGGAGGAGTCAATATATAGTTGGTTCATTTCACTGTCATTAAGAAAACTTAAGTTCGTTTTGTTTAAGCATCCCTGCTTAGAGCACATACAACAGTCCCAAACCGCCATCTAAATACTAAATATACATACACAAAGACAAAATATCAAATAAATAAAATGACTCTGCAATTCCTAACTAGAATTGTTTAAAATAACATACACCTCTCCGCTGTTGACTGTGTAGATTTCATGCTGAAATTTACATCTGGTGCTTACACACTCAAATGTTCAGTTGAACATAAATTGCTTTGTATCGACTACATCCAAGACTTGAAAGTGGCAACC
Source organism: Megalonaias nervosa (assembly GCA_016617855.1). Taxonomy (NCBI): domain Eukaryota; kingdom Metazoa; phylum Mollusca; class Bivalvia; order Unionida; family Unionidae; genus Megalonaias; species Megalonaias nervosa. Next base: position 24,804 of record JAECUM010017725.1, read on the forward strand.
TTGACAAGAAGTTTATTATTGCTGAAGTATGAACGGACTTTCAAGGAGACATATAAGTAATCAGGAGATGTGTTACGACTTTATAGTCACAAACTAAGTAACAGAAAGAAGCAAAACCGACAAGGATTGCCGAGTCCGCCTTTAATATATACAGTCTATTGCGACTTTAGTTGGCAACAGACCCCACCTGGAAGATCTCACCACTGATTTTGCGTCAAACTGACCTATTTATGTGACATAGCCTAACCAATGGGAATTTAATTAATTCCTCTAGAAACGACAATGCCCCATCAGCCAATGAAAAATTAAGCCAAAGGCGCTATGTAAGTTGTATTATTAAGATTATTATTACTAATTGTCAACACATACATGAGTATCTAGTAATAAACACTATTCAATACTATGCTCCAAACAGATTCAGGTTACGTAGGCAAAACTACCTAAGGATATTCGAACAAAGTACAGCCATAAATAAAAAGTATATAATTTAGATAAAATCATCTATCACGAGTTTCAGAAAATATAGATATTCTTACGTATATGTAATTTAATTATTTGTGTGTTAGTTTTAAATTTCTTTTTTTTTTATTTTTTGTTTCAGTACATTTTATTGCAATGATAATTTTCACTGGATTTGACATTTATTTTCCAGAAAATCCAGTTCACGTCTAGTAAATAATACTGTTGCTACATTTTTATTTTTAGCCGACCTTGGTTCGCAAATTCGTAAACACTTAATTGAAAATGATTGGTTATTACCAAGGTCATGTTCGGCCCAAGCTTTAGCCATGTTGTAAACAGTTTTTTATTATTTAGTTCCAGCGTGAGAATCTGATGTTTAGATAGGGCTATTCTAGACTACGTGCTAAATGTCATTTTTTTATTGCGCTGTTCAAATTATTGATCACGTAGCCCCGTCAAGTGAGCCACAATATGATCTAAAATCGTGGGTTAAAGCAGACGTTTTCTGTTAGATTTTTCAGTCGTAAAATAATACTTTTAGGAGCTCAAGGTATTTTGTGTTGTTGCCATTTGAGTTAAAATTGTTATTTAAAATAATTTATTCTTCCTGGACAATAAGTGCTTCTTCATCAAAGTCTTGGACAAAGACATTCAGTGGAAATTATTTGGAATTCTAAAAACGGAATATTATTCTTGATTCACAAAATTCAACGAGGAACTGTTGACACATCAGTACAATACATTCATCTGACGTCATTGTCCTTTATATTGGAACTTTACCGGGATTTGAACTTGGATTTATTTAGAACTTCGTAGTGATAGGACTTATATTTTTAGATTCTAGGATTAATTTTTGGATTATATTCACAAACTGTAAGTCCTTTTTCACATTTTTACATTTTTTGTTCAGGGAAACAAATTATTTTGTTAAAATTTATTAAGCTTGTTGGCTTCACTCTTTTCTTTGGTTACTTTTGAACGAGCCTACACGTAACAATATACATAAAACCACACCTCATAACAAAAAGAAAGATTTAAGCAATAAGGTTTCTTTTTCCATATTAATGATGACAATAATAAAATTATACATGAAGAGGTATAATGAATATACTATAATATATACAAAATAAAGCAATATAAAACTGATACACGTGAAAGTGCATCTGTTATTAAATTATCTTTCTCCTTGATGTGTCGAGTATGAATGTTGTATTCTTGCAACATCAAACACCATCTCCACAATCTCTGAGTTTTATTTTTTATTTTGTTGATGAAAGTAAGGGGGTTGTGATCAATGAGTGCAACGACCGGAGAAGAAGCAGAATAAATATACACGTCAAAGCGTTGTAAAGCCAAAATTAAAGCTAAACACCCTTCTCGATATTGGAATAATTTCTGTGGTGCTTATTTAACTAATATATTTAATTTTTGCTTATGAAATAGCACCTTGGATGATCCACAGCAATTTTATCTTCATGAATTTTTTCGCTACCATCCACTACGTCACTTACATCAACAGAAATATTAAATGGTTGATTGAAATCTGGAGCTGAGAGAAATGGTGCACTTTTTAGTATGGTTTTTAATTTACAGAACTCCTCCTGACATTTGTTGGACCAATACAACTTGGTCTTTGTACTTAATAAATTGGTAAAGGGCTCAACAATGATGGCCAAACTTTAGCAAAATTTTCGATAATATCTAGCCATATCCCAAAATTGCATCGCTTGCTATTTACTGTCATGCACAGCAAATTCAGAGATTGCTTTAACTTTATCTTCTGCAGGCTTGTCTTGACCATGTCCCACGATATGTCCTAAAAATGTAATACAAGCTAGGCAAAATTCACTTTTACTTAGCTTAATTGTCAGATTTCCCTTACCCTAGCGAACGAAGAATTTCCAGATAGTTTCCAGGTGATCTTCCTAGCAATCGCTGTAAATTATGACATATGCATCACAGCCATCTATACCAGACGATACAACGTTCATTAAGAGCTGGAATGTAAGGGGATAATCTGTTATACCAAATGGTAACACTTTTTATTGATAGAGTCCATCTGAAGCTGCAAAGCCCAAAATTTATTTTGCTCAATATGTAAGTGGAAACTGCAAGAATCATTTTAACAGGTCAGACTTGATGACATATTTTGCAATCCCATTTTTGTCAATACAGTCAGTAATTAACTGTATTGAAGATGAGTAAGTTTTGAAGACACTGTTCACTTTTCTGTAGTCTGTGCACATACGGAATGAATTATTTGGTTTTGGCACAATAATACATGGCGAACTCCAATTACATTTGCTTGGTTCAATAAAGTCATTCACCAACTAATATTCAACTTCCTTCTTCAAGCATAACTGCTACAGAGGATACATCCTACAAGTATTCTTTGTACAGGTTTAGAATCTACAACTTCAACATCATGGTAGATTTTGAACATCTGGGAACAGGTGCTCTTGTGGATATATTAGATGCTTTAACTCATTCTTCTCCTCCTGCTGTAGATGTGAAAGTTTATTATCCAGGTTCTGTAATATTTCGGAAGGTTGATGACTGGTTAATCCGGTAATGTCATCATTTAAATGTTCACTGCGTGAGACATGAACAACTAAATTTTCTGAATGATTTACAGAGCTGTCTCGATGAACATACTACTTTAACGTATTTACATAACTGGTGACATTGTTATTCCTGTTTCGGCCCCCCAGGAGTATTAATATATTTTAAATCATTTTCTGCTTAACTTTGTAAGGATCATAATATCTAATCTGAGGATGATTGTGAAGTATTTGCAAATCAGGGGACGTTATTACCAGGTTGGAAAGATATTACCTTTGTTCTTTTGACCTGCCTTAAGTGCAGTTTTGAGTGAATAGACAAACGATTATATGTTACTCCTTCTCAGGCAGAGACATAAATTTTAAAGATTAAGTTTTGAATCATCTGTTAAATGATGTTTCCATTTGAACAAATTCAATCTTCTAGGAACACAATGTCCAAAAACTAGTCCAAAAGAACTAAAACTGGTCATTTGACAATTAAACAAGATCTATAATACTTGGAAATATCATTTTTACTTTTCGGCCATTAAAAATGATGCTAGATCTTGGGTTCCAAACGACCAGTTAACTTAGTTTCATGGGCTATATTAAAGTACCCTGTCAATATGACTCAGGTGCCACAATATGATAGCTTAATGACCACTAGTCATCAGCTGGTACATCAGGTGGTCTCCGTTTTCTCATAAGGATCCCATTTATAAAAAATAGCAAGTTGGTACCTCTGTTAATATCTTTCTGAAACAAACATCTCAGGACCATTTTCCTGTTGGACAAATGATTGTCGTTTGTCACCATACTTATAAATAAGAGAATTAGAATTTAAAAGAGGATCACAATGATCAATACGTTTAGACTGATAAGTAAGAAAAGAAAAAAAATGACCTCATCAAAAGCCTGGCTAGCACATTTGTCAGCCAAAGGAATTGTTTTCTGATCAGCTTTATTCTCAAGAGCTCTTTTTGCCATAGCTGTAGTAACTGCACAAGTTGGTTATAAATCAGTTATTTCATTTTCAATAGGATCACCTGTTTGGTCCGAACAAGGCTTGTCAAGTACAAGTGGATTACCCACAATCTTATCCCCTTCTAAGTCATTGACAAGCAATACATGAACACCCTCAATGGGAAAAGAATTCACAGCGTCAACAATCATTGGTCCAGAAACGAAGTGTGGTGAAAAATGAACACAATGGAGAGGAATTTGAACACTTTCAGAAGAAGTGGACCTCAAAGATAAAGGCAAAGTACCTGACACTAAATACTCTGAGAAGCTCCTGTGTTCCTTAATATTTTAATAGGGATGGTATTGGTCGAATCACCGATAAGTGATATTGAACCCTTCGAATGTTTTATAATTCTGTATGACAGAATCAGACGGGTTTGTTTGATTCCACAAATATATTCTTTTCAATATATGACCATGACCGTGACATAAGAGTAAGGAACATTTGGAACGACTCTGTCTTTCTTCTGTTTCTTATTTATTAACTTACCTCAATCGGAATAACGTGACCACATTTCTTGCAAAACGTGCAGGTTAGAAGAGATATATAATTCTGATCAGTCTTATCAGACGTTGGATTCTTATTAGTTGAACCAGCCTGAAATTTGTAAGTACTTGCATGAGACTGATTTTGGATTATTACTAACCATCTGCTGAGAGAGCACCTTATTGACAATTGAAAATATGTTAGCCAAGGAATATTCTTGTGCTGTGCGATCAGCGTTTAATAAAATATCTATCTTGTGTTCATCGAGGTAAATGTTGACGTGACTATGGACACAGTTCTTGAAAATAACGACTAAAATGAGTTGTCTAAGATTGTCATAAATCATTATCAACTTTTTAGATGCACAACACATGGCAAATATATGCCCTGTTTCCAAAGCAAGCTCGACATGGGTTTTGCGACTTTGTTTTTTGCAATTATGAAACCTCTGTCCATATGCCCTCAGGTACCAACTCATAACCTTCCTTGACTAAACAATCAGCACGTGCTTCTACTGACAATGAAGTATCAACTTCACGAGCTTTGCCAATAAATAAGTACACTCTGTAATAACAAAGTTCAGTACTCTCTTGGCCATTTTAAATTCTAAGCTATTGTTTCAAAATGTGAACAACGTTGATCTACATCCATTGAGAATCTTATATGTTTTGTAACATTCAAAATCGAACTTTCATGAATGAGGCGCTTTATTTTGGCCAGCTCTAATCCTTTTAATTCTAAGTGCATTTCCATCCCTCTCACTCTCTTGCTTCTTTTAGAACTTGCTATTTCATTTGCATCTCCTGCTTTGTTTTGCATTTGCAATTTCATTTGCAGCTTTTATTTTTTGCCATTTGATCCGCATCTCTCTTTCTTCTTTCTGAAGCTGTGTCTCTTTATTTTACCATCATTTATATATCTCCTTCTTTTTCCTGCTCTTGCAATTGTAATTTCATCCTCAGTTCTTTTTCTTGTTTTTGAGTTTGTCTCTCTCTTTCTTTGTGCTATTTTTCAACCTCAAGCTTTCGTAACTTCATCTCATTCTTGTATCTTAAGTCAGAGCCAGATTCGGCCTTACTAATCAAACCAAAAGCAGTTTGTTCCAAAATATTTGTTTCTACCACAGCTAGAACTAAAATATTGTTTATTTCTTGTTTTGACAAAAATGGATTTGCATCAGAAAGATCATATTGTCTGGCAAATTGGAGCAATGCGTCCTTTATCAACTAATCTAATCGTTACTGGTTAGGATTTAAAATAATAAGAAAGTTGACATCGTGAAAGTTTGTTGGTTTCACTGTATAAAATCAAAAGATTACGGACCAAGAAAATTCCGAAATAACTGGAATTTAAATTTCAAAATAATTTCAGTTTCTCTGCAATTCGTATCCCGAACGAGCATCCAGTTTTATGTTACGACTATATGGTCACAAACTAAGTAAGAAAAAAAAGAAAAATGAACAAGTTTGGTAAAGCATAACAAATTAAAATTTATCAAAGTCAGAAATGCAAATGTGAGAGGAACTTACAATATTATGATGAGAATCCAGAATAATCCTGAGAAAATTTTTATGAAAATCCTAAATGGATGAAAAGTTCTGAAAAATTTCAAAACCGTAAGTGTATGGGTCTGTCAAGAATAATGACATTGTCGAGAAGGCGTTGTCCATAACTCCTTCGAACAATTCACAAGAGTTCCAGAATAATATTATGGTCCAAATAATGAACACTTTCCCTTTCCACAGAACAGTCGAAACAAATGTTTGTTATTTTTTTCTCCTTAATAAATACAACATACAACACGTCTGCAGACTTACAACAGGACAAAAGAAATGCGAATGACTCCAAAATCTGAATGAAACTGATTATTCAGTGTTCTCTTTATATACACTGTCTATTGCGACTATATTTCACAATACAAGCCACCTGACAGATCACACTACTGATTTTGCGTCAAACGTGCTTGTTTTTGTGACCTAGCCCAACCAATGTGAAGTTATTGAATTCTTCCAAAACTGCCCCCCCCTCCATAAAACAAAACAAACCAGATAGAATCATGTACCAGAAGTTACAAGAAATATAGTTATACATATAAAAGGTGTCCCAAACAATCTGACTGAGAAATATCATGAAATAGATATATACTCCTATGCTATGTCGGTTGTGCTTACTCCTGATTGGAAATGGACTGCATATACCAACATATTTTGTATTTCATGTTTGCAGTCAAAATGTTAATCCAGTCCTGTTGAGGAATGTTTACGTATCTGAAGATATAATAATGGTGAATATATTATCCTTCATGGTGTCAGTTATCTATTGGTATTAAACAGGTGGTCGACATAAAGCGTGAAGGCAACTTGATTTAGTGCCATTTGTAACTGGTAATTAGTTACGTACTTGAATCCAGTGTAACCTTACAGGATATCATGTAATGTGTTCCGTATCTTGCATACCAGACATAATAGAAGGTCTCTTATAATTCTCTTTCCAAGGCGATGCGACATCCAATTCACAGCTGGGCGAGAAGTTTTGCGTGTATATGGCATGGGACACATGAAAACGTTGTTATGGTGATAGTGCTGTTCAGTTAATCATAGTATAGGTAACAAGTCTATGAATAAAGTTCTCAATGTTAAATTTTTAAAAAATAGCCTGTCTATTTGCTAACTAGGACTTACTTTTGTACATGCGCTTTAGTAATATTTTGCCTTATTACGCTCAAAATTAAAGTTTTTATTGATTTAACGATAAGCTGTTTGTTTGATCTGTAAACCCTACAGATTCGGACCCAGGTATAGACTTTTATCACACTTGTCCTAATTATATATCCATGCTGGATATTCGTGCATTTGTTTTCGCTTCCTTTTTAGATCAATAGTTAAATGAAACAATAGGGAAAATATAATTTGACAGGACAGTCGGGCCTGACAGAGGATCTTGATATTGAAACATACAGTCGTATGTTGTAGGTACACTGGGAACTGTTCTCATGCCAGAAAGCTGTCTGTTTTTACCTTCAAAACGACAACACACAAATACAATAAATGTCCAGCAAGATGGTTCATGATCTCTTATCGATTTTCCGCTTTTCTTCGGGGTAATAATTCTCTGTTGCACTATTATCGATTACCAAAGGGTATGTATTCGGCAACGCAGACCGTATTTCATTTTGCATGGTTGTTTATACGTTTCTCGGAAATGGAGTTGTGGCGCAGCCTCTAAAATATATGAACAAAGGATATGTTGAACTTCATTTACGCGAAGACACAGACTTTATGGACAGTCAACAGCTGACAATCTTCCGAGCTATAAAAATCAGACAATAACTTAAAGTTGTGGTCTCGATGGTAATCCCAATGGGGACACGTCATAACTGATCGTTAATAATATCTCATTTCCCGCCATATTGGTGTCCAGAGACGCAGCCGTCATTGCTTTGTAACAACCATCCATCACGATTACTCCAAAATTGCAATGTTTGTAACCAGTGCGCTATCGTTCAGCTTTGACCCATATGGAATGTTAGTCCCACATATTTTTTGGAGGTAAACATTCTGTGAGTCGTGGATGTTTGGGTATAACAACATTATAATTCCTCTATAAACAGCGTTATATGAAAGTTGTAAATAATCAGGATGTTGTGAGTAGGCATTAGCTCCCCTGTAGACACCAAAGGTAGTCTGTCCTGATAGTGCACTGGTAAGTAGCTGGATTTCTCGAAGGGATACATTTTCTTTGATATATCTAGATCTGGAAATAATACTGTCATCAATGTACCCACCAAAACATTCAATAAGAGTCCCATATACCATTTGGTGAGAAGATGAATAGAGGGATTCTCGTCCAACCGTAAAATAAAGATTATTGCCGAAAGCATTTTCCGAAATGTCACTTTGTCATGTTAGTACATTGGGCCGTTGTTCAAAGAAGTTGTAATAAACTTGCTCGCTGTTTGATTGGGGTGTTTTGGGTAACTCAAGTGATCGATGTCCATCTGTATATCATGATCCTACCCCAGTCTGAACCGGTACGTGTCAACCCGAATGAAGCGCATATAATCTGGTACCAATAGTTTGTATTCCTTGTCAATGTCATATACGTTTTGTTCAAGATACACCAGAGCACCGTATTTCTCGTCGATATCAGGATTGGCTGCTGCCCCTGGCTTTGGTTTTGCCTTTAACCTATGAATAGGTTGAGTGAACGACGAATATACTTAGGGTAAGCTGACAATCCCATTACGTGTACGTTGACGTCGAGGCCCTCACGTACGACTATGTGTCAAGCGGCAAGATAGGGACGCGGGACAATGACAAAGCATTTGTTGTTGCTGAAATTAGAACCATCAAAGTTCTGAACGTTTTGTGTTGAATCCCAACAACAGTATCCATATACATTCTGACCATTCATATGAGCACTTTCTTGGTACAACGCTGTACCTCTTCGGTGGGCAGGCAGCATCAACGCAAGAGACAGACGATAATCTCTCTTTTTTCCATGGCTGTCTGTGCTTAGATATCCTAGACTACGCATAAGCAAAAGTAGCAACCCAACGCAACAATCGTATGCACATGACGGAAAGTGCCTTTTTGAACGATCTATAATGGACTGTTATTGAAATAGAAACTTTGATCGATTCGTTTTAAAAGCGCGAAGGTTGGATCACAATGGCGGGCAAAATTTACTCGAACTTGCGGTGCTTTGGTACGTATGCTTAATAAAATTCACGGGAAACATTACAATCTTCTTATTTATGTGAGGATTCAGAAAATTGCATCTGCTTTGCAATTTACCTGATAATAAAATCGATAGTTTGGCCGTCTACTATAATCCATTCGTATTCTCTATTTTTCCCTCATTTTCTTTGCCGTTAGCGTGGTTTCATGTTATATCTGTCCCAAATTAAGGACAGGTAAAACAAAAACAATTTTAGGTGCAACTAGGTACCCCATAGCGCATATTTCAGCGCCTGCACACACCGATCTCTCTCCTTGCTGTGATTTAAACCTAAGCTTTCATCCGTAATATTCATGTAAATACATTAATATACGTATGGTTAAGAACATCCACTCCAATAGCAAAGCGTTAATATCGATGCGTCTGTTTTTCACAGACTTGCTTGTGCAATAACAAATTAAAGCCAAAGTATCCTTATAAATGAACTTCGTTCTACTAGAAAAATGTATTGTCGCTAATATGTGTAACAAAGTGGCGGGTGGACATGAAAGTTCCTTTTCCAATATACGGTATCGCTCGTGTAGATTTTGGGAGTATTTATTACACTTATTGCCAACATATGGATACAGATTTATATGTCTTTTGCAATCGTAAGCAATCTTAAAATCCTCCCTCTCTCTCAAACCAATTAGGTGATTTGATACATAACATCTTTGTTTCTGTTTTGGCTAATACAATATTGCTAATAGACGCTATTCAGTTTGTGTATTGTGAAGCCGGCGAGGTCTTACTTCAAGTACATTCCACGAATAACACACCTTCTTCTCAAAAAGCATTTAAAAACAATGTAAGAAAACTCCACACTTGATAATGATTGAACATTGTTTACTCACAGTGCTGGTTCCTCTTATGATGTAACGCAGATTTAAGCCACATAAATTGTCGGAATTTGCGGATATTTCTGAATAATATGGAGATAAGTAATAGGGAGTCAGTAGTCTACCTTCGTCTTTGTACACAAAGACTATAATTAGAGACTGACCGTGTAAATAATGCATATTACAGTCCTCAGGAAAAAATTCCCAATCACGCATCCTACAGACTAGTGAGTTATAGGAGTTACTCGTGAATGTCCTTATCATATTCACAACAGAACGCTTCTTCACTAAACTGGTTACGCTTTGTAAAATAATGCCCAATAGTACCTTATGCAAATTTAATGCTAGAATGGCTCAAGGACGTGAAAATAGTATGGTCTAAATTGAAATCTAATATGTTAGGCCAAACAATTTCTGCATTAATCATACTACAAGTAATACTTGTTGTAGGACCGGTGTGTGTGTGTGTGTGTGTGTGTGTGTGTGTGTGTGTGTTCCTTGTAAAAAATATGCACATCGATGATCACGTTAGCATCGAAATCCAAAATATGTGGCACTGAGACATTGGCTGATTGATGAATGACAGCGGTGTTAGATAGTATGTCCTTAGAATAATACATTATAAATCGGTTTGTACAATATTTCCTAACTACAAATAATTTATTTATTTGGCTTTGGATTTGCAATTAATGGCAATTTAGTATAACTGTTTGGAAAATGACATGTTGCTTTCCAAGCAACTAATCAAAGGAAATAAATTAAATTAGATCAGTAGGTTTCTACGAAGTGTTGAAGGTCTAAAAATACTTGAATATTCTGTAAAATTGTCGGTCAAGGGATAGTTGCTAGACATCAACATAATTATTTCTTTTCAGCCTCTGGATGCATTATTTGCAACGGATCAATGACCAGCAGACACATTGCTAATATTCACCTCTCCTTCATAAATACCACTGTAATGTCAAACTAGGTACATAAACATAATATACTGTTGAGGTATTTTGAGTTTAATTTCAACATATGATGATCTCTTATGGCAAATTTGCGTCAGATGTATTTTTACGTACATTGTACATTCTGCTTTTAGAGTTGATAAGTAGGGTAAGGTATATAATAGTCTTGAATGTAAATCTAAATACTGATCAAACTTTAAAACAATAAATAATGTATCGAACATTTTCTCACCATAAGATCGATGGTAAAAATGATAGGAGCTTTTGTGTGTAAAACAACAATGCCATTAAATGACACTTCTGACTAATGGTATAGTTCTGGATTCAGCTTTGATCTAGCACCAAGTCTTTTCTCATAACAGACGATGAAAATATGAATTTCAAAAGAAACACGAACATAATAAGAATCGTCCTGTTTTTGAGACATTAACCTCGACCGCTGCACATTTAATAATGAAATCAGAGCCATTCCCACGCATTAGTCTACACTCGATACTGTAATCAGACACATGTGGCATAATGTCTATATGTGCGTTGATACATTGTGGTGTTTCTGTTTACAAGGTTTTCTGTATCCAGACAGGTGGATCAGTATCAGACTTTGAATAAAAATATGTGCTAAGTGAGGAACGTTAATTCTAGCAAGCGAGAGGGACACATATTGTGTTTTTGCCGTATTACAAAGCTGTTCGACTCATTCGCTGACGATATTTACACATTTATCCAGATGGCATCTACAAGTGGGTGAAGATTTGAGTTTCGCTTATATCCTTCTCGCTATTGCACATGGAGGTATGCAATTTATAATGTAAATGCGTCGTGAGGAGTATTAGACTAATCCATGAAAACGTTCGCACCGTGATATATATTTCACTTTCCGGTGATATCCCCATCAGTTTCCTCAGATACATCATGTGAAAATGTATTAGCTTCTTCGTATGGCGCCTATATGCCGTTTGGGTTAGCAAGCCAGCATATTATGCAATTTGTCTGCTGAAGGACTCGTTTGCCTTAGCGATTCTGGCATTGTTTTCATCATCAATGTGTTCCTGTTCACGACAGAGTGCTGCCCAGACAAGTAAAATTGTCCACTGACTCAATAGTTTGATCATTTGATGTGATGGTAAGCTGTACATAAAGCTTGTCTGGTGCAGGTTGGTGCATCACCTCTCTGTTCTTTGCATTAAGTGTGAGACCGAAATTGTCACAAGCTAAAGAGACATTTTCGATACCCTCCTGCTTGTCAGACTAAGATTTTGCATTCAAGGAACAGTGGGCAACAAATAAGAGGTCACTAACATTCACTTTCTATGACTTCATCCTTGCCTGTAGTATTCTCAGATTGAACAGCTTGCCGTAAATCCGGGATCTGAACTCGATTTCAGTGTCATATTGGCGGAAGGCACCAGTATGCATGGTGCAGAACATCACACTGACGAGAGTAGCGTCAACACATATCCTTGGTTGACTCCATTTGTGACTATGAATTGTTCAGTTGACTCTGCGTCATCCACATCATGACATTCCGGAAGCATCGCAATGCATGTTCCTTGGCAATCGAATTTCACCAAGATCTTACGGAGGCCTCTGCTGGTCAATGTCAAGTGCTTTTGTCAGGTCAATAAATATTGTGTACAGGTTAAGGGTATGATCATGGCATTTCTCCTGGAGTTAACGAGCTGCAAACACCATGTTTCGGGTCACTCGTCCCGTTCTGAAACCACACTGATTCTCGGAGAGAGGCCCTTGATGGATGTGATTCACAAGACGATTGAGCATAATTCTGGCAAGGTTATCTGCCAGCTATTCACCGCAAGGAGATGCCACAAGAATTGTCACAGGATTGTCAGTTGTTTTACCGTTTCTACAAGTGGAAGATGGATGTATGCTTATATACTTTTGGAATGGGTGCCTCGGTCCACATTGATTAGAAAATTTCAGTCAGTTTCCGTGCAATGTGCAAGCCTCCGACCTTGTAGACAACTGCCGTTATAGCATCTACTCAAGGTGCTTTTCCATTTGACATCAGGTGGATTGCTTTAATAGTTTGAGGTAGCTATGGAAGATCGACCAGCAAGTGATATGACGATTTCCACTTAGGGCAGTTGATCCATTGCCTCTTTGCTGAAGAATGAATGAATGTTGATCGAGGATGATGTTAAATTGTTCTGCCCATCTCTGTATTTTCTTGCCTTTGTCCGTAAGCAGCGCGGCACAATCAGCGCTCAGTATTGGGAAATTAGTCTGTCATTCACACCCTTTGGGAGATTTGTTGGCATGTTAACTAGTGTGATTGAATGGCTAACCCATAACCAGCTTCATGTCGTTCTTCTATACTTTAGCCACTCCAGAACAAACGTGTAGTCCGTTCCTACTTTCGCTAGGTGTCCTTCCTCAGCTAGGTGAATTTTACTCCGGGCTGCTATGTGAATGTTGTGTCTGGCCAGTTCTCTGCCAAATAGGGCTTTTAATCTTAATGGTCTATCTGCTGATGTACTGTACATTTGTATGAGAATGTTCCAGGCACCGATTGCAGAATTAAGGGTTAATAGGAAATGTTTAGGTCACCCTTTTTATAGCCTCTCGCTTTTCCTTTAGAGATAAGCAGTGTGATCTTAATACGAGACAAGGATTCTAAGTCGAGAAATTGTAGCTGCACACATAGCCCTTGATTTCTTACCGATGTACTAGCTTGAACTGCTGCTATACATTGCTTTGCCAATGCGATATCAAGTATCGGTATGGGTCAGCTATGGCATACGTTACGAGATTCATAATGCTAACAATATATGCTTCTCGTCTTGTCATACATTATTATGTTTGCCCCACATGACCAATATTCTCAAGAATGTGTGGCTTTATTGGCACAGTGTCACAACAAATTAAAGCCACCAGTAATATTTGTATAACTATTTATTTGAAGGTAACGGTAACAATGCCTGGTCAGATGAAAAGCCATACAAATTTTGGCATTCTTATAGGTTTGAGTTTTAAAGATCTGTGACAGATATTTGAAAGGTAATCTTTATCCACATCTAAATGACGCCTAAAGTACTAACGAGTATCCCTCTAAGTGCAGATACCATTAAAATCTCGAGGACTAAGTCAGAAATAGCAACATACCATATTCATAACATTTACCAATAATAATAAGCTTATATAAGGGACTTATTAAAAAGAATCAATTGCAAAAGTTCTAAGCTGACAACAAATAGGCAAATGGGAATAATGTGTTTACTCCTGATGCATGCCCAATTGTTCTAGGGTATAACTGAGGCAAGAAAATGTACTCGCATTTATGAAGAAGGTCCAAATCTGCATCTACTCCGCCCACGGAGTCTTTACTAAAGATGTACGCTGTAAAAACGATTTCACCAAGTGGACGAGTGATTTTCCTAAGCACTGTGGGCTCTGCAGTGAAATTGGATTTTTCTATGAAGTCTATTACAGCGTTTGTTTCTATAGTATAATCCGATAGCTTTCATTTTTATTTAACAGTTAAGACTATTGAAATAAGGAGCGTCCTGAACATCAGCTGCGACATTACTTTTCTTATTACGAGGAAATCAACTCAGTTATTTTCAGTTTTTGCTTTGATTTCAGTCAATAACATTGAATATTTATTTAACATTTTTGTACCTGTAAACATTGAAAAGTCTTAATTTACTCCACCTCCCAGTGCGACCATTTTTTGGCGTTTCCATAGACTCAAAAAGTAAAATAATTGTTGTTCGAGATCGAACGACATAATGCTTGATGACATTCACATCAATGACATTGTGATCCGAGACTGAACTTCATATACACTGAAGATATACAGTGTATGACAAACGTGAATGAAATAAGAAGTCAGTTTGAGCAATCGTGAACTTATAATATTGAAATTTAAATCGATCACAAGTTTATATTTCGTTGAAATAATTATATTATCATTCGTATAGGTGAGCCATTAATCTTGGATCACTAGCTTGTTTAACTTAAATTAGAGTCCTTCCCATTGCAAGACTTTTCCACACACACAGAGAAACAGATATACACACTCACTATATCTCTATCTCTCTCTCTCTCTCTCTCTCTCTCATATATATATATGTGTGTGTGTGTGTGTGTGTGTGAGTGTGTGTGCGTGTTGTTTGTCAACCGGATGGTCAAATAATATGTGTGCCGACGTTCAAAATGGTATGAATATGAACAAAAAGGTACACTCTCTATAAGTCTGTTCATACACTATTTTAACTGTAAATTGTATCTCGTTTGGTCAAAGACGTTTATGTCAAAATATTGGTTCATATTAAGACCCAATAGTGAACATATTTCGTTTCTTACTTAACATGAAAAAATGACGGGGATCACCTCATTCAAAAGGGAATAAATTTCAACATTTAACTTTACTGGGAAGAGTCATAAGTATTGTAGCCGAATGGAATAGAAGGCATTTGATGTCTATATTGAAAGAGTAATTTCGGAATCTCCATTAGCCTGTGAGATTTATTGTCTAGTCCTGCTGAGAAGGAGCTCACATAAGAAATCTAGCCTCCAATTAAAGTGCAAAACAAATGAAAAATGCATACGTAAATGTCGATCAAAACTTTAATAATGTAATCTACGTATGGCATGAAAATGACTACTAAATTGCAGTTTTCCATATCACGAAGTCTTGCGTAGTCGTGAAATGGAACTTGTTTCGGATAATCGTTGTGACTGGATGACAGAATTAAATTATGATGCTTTGTTGCGCTAAATATTGTGATGTAAAATGGAAACATGAACTATTTTTAAGAATTAACATTCGAATATAGCTGCAAACAGAACCTGTGTGGGATGAAAACCAATTTGTGACGACGGTGAAGATAATCTCAGTATTACTAAATAATTTTGTTTGGTCAATGTTAATTTTTTTCTATAAGCAAATTTAATATCACAACAATTATGATACAATCATTGGAAACAAAATGCTCACTATATACAAATAGTTTGTATGAGCAAATAAGCATAACTGGACTGCATGCATATGAAGTGATATGTATTGTAAGCTCAACTCTGTGTGTGTGTGTTTGTGTGTGTGTGTAATTGTGATAAGAATTTACTCACATTCCCTGTCTTTCTCGAATGTTAGAGTATTCCTCTCTCCCACAGTTTTACATTGAAATTACAGTGATGAAAATTTTAAAACATTATTGCCGTACACGTTCTAGCCCAATAACAAAACATTTGGATGGTTAGCGTTAGTAAACAGTATAATCAATATAATGTCATAATTATTTCTACCCCTTCAAAGGCTCAAAACATCCGTCAAAGCAGGTAATAATCACTAGCCTTTCAAATTAATGGAGCCGTTCCGTGCGAAGACAAATAAAACTATTTAGGACCAAGTACTGTAACCGTACATGCCAACAGCATATTTTCACTTAACTAAACGCAGAGAGAGAGAGAGAGAGAGAGAGAGAGAGAGAGAGAGAGAGAGAGAGAGAGAGAGAGATGAATAAACAAATTATAGTTATAGGAATCGAACGATATTAACTGAAAAGGAAACCAAATGTATTTCTTTACTAAAATAGCAGGAAATGAGCAGAATTCAATTCTGTATTGACCATAATAATATAAAATATGATCCACATAACAAAATAGTTATAGAGACCATTTACATTTTGAAGCATTTTATTATGTTGTTAAATATATTATTTGTATGTAAATTATGTGATGTGATAGCTATATAAAGATTTTTGGTAATTCCTGGTACATGATTTTATCTAATATTTTCTATTTTTATTCGTTCGATAACTTTTCATTCGATGGGCTAGGTCACATGAGTAGGCCAAATCGACGCTAAATGAGTAGTGTTATTTGTCACTTGGGGTCTATTGCAAAATATAGATTGTGTGTATAAGGAGAGAACTGAGCAATCAGATTCATTCCGATTTTGGAGTCATTTTGGAGTGTTCCTGTTGTAAGTCTGCACACGCGTTTTATGTTGTTGATATTATCGGAGTGAAAAAAACATGTTTGGACTCTTAAGTGGAATCAGAAAGTGCTCATTGTTTGGACTAAAATATTACTCTGGAGCTGTTATAAATTTTATTTGAAGAACTTCTAGACAACGCCATCCTGACAACGTCACTGTGCTTGGAGGAACAATACATTTCTGGATCTGAAATTTATGTGGAACGTTTCATTCATTTGGGACTTTCATAGACCTTTATAAGGATTAGTTATAATTCACCTCATATAACTAAGGTCCTCTTACATTTTAATGTATAACGTTGATAACTAAATTGTTTGCTAAGCTCTACAAATCTTGTTGATATTTTTTTTCTTCTCTTAGTTGGTGACCATGTAATCGTAACATATGAAATGTGTTTGCTTTATCGCCACAAGCACGCGATGGTTTATCTTTCATATTGGAACACAATTCATTACATTAATAGCTCAAGTTATTTACAATTATAGTACGCAGAATAGACAATATCTAGTTACCAGCTAAGAAACTGGCAGGAACTTTTATCTTCTTTGTCTTTATTTTACTTCTTAAGATCTAATTGATATTTTCATCTTTTGTTCACTGTGAGAGCAAATTATAAAAGTGACTAACGTAATGTAGGAACGACTTTCTACCTATGTCGAATCTGTATTAACTTATTCATATTTATAGGAGTATGAGTGATAATATCGCGGCATCCAATCTACGATCACGAGATATGTCCTATTAGCAGATCACGTCCAAAGGTGACGGAGTTTCCATCAAGCACCTCATTGACCTACACACCCGTTGGTCTGGAACCTTTATCACCTCACACTGAATATACTAGACCAGTTCCTTTCAACTAATGTCACCACTGATAGCAGAATTCTGTTTTTACCAGAACAACACAATTTTCGATGATCATCCGTGAGCGGGTCTACAGCTGAAGATTTTATCCGTAATGGGGACAACTTTCTGACAAAACTAATATGTATTGTGGCGGTACAAATAATGTAGGCTATAAGTACCATGGTTGTGGTCAAATGGAAACTGAAATCTAATATGGTAGGCCAAACAATTTTTGAATAAATCGTACAACAAGAAATACCTGTTGTAGCACGGTGTTTGTGTGTGTGTGTTCTTTGTAGAAACATCGGCACATCGATGATGAAATTTGCATCGAAATCCAGAATCTATGGCTTTGAGACATTGGTTATTGATGAATAACACCGGCGTTAGATAGTATTTTCTTAGAATAATACAATAAATCAGTTTGTACAATTTTTCCTAACCAAAAATAATTTATTTATCTGGCTTTGGATTTTGCAATTAATGGCAATTAGTCAACTGTTTGGAAAATGACATGTTGCTTTCCAAGCAACTAATCAAAGGAAATAAACTAAATTAGATCAATTGGTTTGTACGAAATGTTGAAGGTCTAAAAATACTTGAATATTCTGTAGAATTGTCCGTTAAGGGATATTTGCTAGACATCACCATAGTTATTTCTTTTCAGCCTCTGGATGCATTATTTGCAAGGAATCAATGGCCAGCAGACACATTGCTAATATTCACCTTTCCTTTCTAAATACCACTGTACTGTCAAACTAGTTACATAGTCTTAATATACTGTTGAGCTACTTTGAATTAGTTTCAAAATATGATGATCTCTTATGGCAAATTTGCGTCAGATGTATTTTCATGTACATTGTACATTCTGTTTTTAGAGTTGATAAGTAGATTAAGGTGTGTTCTGGTCTTGAATGTAAATCTAAATACTGAAGAAGATTTAAAACGATAAATAATGTATTGAACATTTCCTCACCGTAAGATCTATGGTAAAAATGATAGAAGCTTTAGTGTGTAAAACAATAATGCCCTTAATGACACGTATAACTAATGGTATAGTTCTGGATTCAATTGTGATTTAGCACCGAGCCTTCTCTCTTAACATATGATGAAAATATGAATTCTAGGATTAAGGTGTAACAGTTGCGCAGATTGGTTCTGTCTGTCTGTGTCTGTGTCTGTCTGTCTGTCTGTCTGTCTGTTTGAATCCTGTGTCACTACACATTTGGATGCAGTCGATAACCATCAGATACTATTGCAAATGAGCTGATGCACAGCTCTGTCCACACAGCTCTTGCCATTTACCTCACAACATGGAGATAACCGTATCTATCATACATATTGGCGGTAGAGTTGTTGATGACAGTTTTGAATAGATCTCACATTCGTATAATTTAATATGGTATGCATGGGTGTTTCAGCTCTCAACCATCATATATAACATCAAAATATATCAATGAATAGCATTCATGAGAGGTATCTTTGGTGTCAAATTAATCGCCATCCACGTTTGTATCAGAGGGGCTGTTTCTGAATGCTGAAATGTTCCGTTGCATCGCTTCTGCGCGTGGATGCATGTTGTTTTGTTTACAAAACACAGTGACTGTATCAGTCATGCGACATTTGCTGATATCTTATGGAATTTGTATGCGCTTTACCCTGCGGACAAAATACGAGGTTTAGCCAACATTACTATAAGATTGAGTACCCATGGTTTCGTATTCGTCGAAGGATAACTTGTAGCCGATCATTTACAAGGTAAATATAAAGTTCAAAGATAAATACCAAACCGTATTCATGTAATGTGATAATAATTTCGATGTTTCCCCTTTTCGTTGTCGAATCATAGGATTCGATCAACACTTTTGATTGTAGGCATCACATAGCTTTCTTGCATTACCATCTTTACATGGCTCCAGACTATCTGGCCCTTGCCATTTTTCCTCTTCGTTTATCTTTAACAAGGAACTAAGTGAATAAAATAATTTATTGCCAAGATATCATGGCCTGTACAGAATCATAGCGAGAGAGTTGATGATGGCAACAGTGATTTTTAAATGAGTGAGTATGATTTAAATGTTTGGCATTAAAAGCGCTTGCTTTCCACGTATTTATTTCTTTAAATTCCTCACTCGTTTCAAATTTGAATGAGTATAACCGTTTCTCCTCCTATCATATTACCATGTTATTGCACATCAACCGACTGAAGCAAGTTGTCCAAGGACAAATACAATATTTTATGCAGGCAGATTTGCTATTAACGATTGCCATATGATTTGGTTCCCTACAGAGGTGAATAATAGTGTTGAAAGGAATGTGCATTAAAGTTTGCAAAGTTTCATCATCGGGATGGGGGCATTGTTGTTGTTCTTGTTACTATTATGCTATTGATTCCAACAATATTGATCTTAAATATCCACACGTACTCATCAGAGTTTACCAGTGTGTATAAAATAGTATCAGGTGACAGTTTACAGCCAATGGCATTAAACAAAGTGCAGTAGAGTCATATTAACTGGAATTGTTTCTTTTTAAGAAATGAAATGTGTATCTGTACAGGTTAATATTGTCACTGTTTCAGAGGTATTGAGATCACATCAGCTTTTCACAAGAAAGAGAAGTCCGGGATAATTCATGGTAGTTGGTAAATCAATAACGATTTCCCAATGTCTGGTATATTTTCTTTCACTTTATCATTCGATTTCACAGGACTGCTATCCGATTATTAGAAGTCTAAAATAGTTTATTCTTATAATAGTCAATCAGAGACAAAAGGTGAAATGGCTTCATTTTGTATCTAACCTTGTCCGACATTCGTCGCGTTGGGACAAACATATTAAACGCTGGACGTCATATTTTTCCTATCGTACAGTAATAAACTCAGCATTTGGACCTGTGCAGCAGGTTGGGATTTTCATAACAATAAATCATGAATGAGAGGGAACATGAATTCAGTTTCCTAGACTTCATCCAGCTATATATATCCAAATATTATTACATAAAATGTTTAAAATATTTGACGCATAAAGTGAAACGTAATGTGCGCTACAAAATGTGAAAGTTGCAATTATGGAAACATAAAATGATATCCTTCATTATGTTGAACTAATATATATATATATATATATATATATATATATATATATATATATATATATATATATATATATATATGTCTGTGTGTGTGTGCGTGTGTGT
Organism: Megalonaias nervosa; assembly: GCA_016617855.1. Classification (NCBI taxonomy): domain Eukaryota; kingdom Metazoa; phylum Mollusca; class Bivalvia; order Unionida; family Unionidae; genus Megalonaias; species Megalonaias nervosa. Next base: position 45,836 of record JAECUM010017725.1, read on the forward strand.
GTGTGTGTGTGTGTGTGTGTGTGTGTGTGTGTGTGTGTGTGTGTGTGTGTGTGTGTGTGTGTGTGTGTGTGTGTGTAATGAATAAGAGTATTACTCACAGAATCATATGATACAAAGGAATAAGCATGGTTCATACAACCATATACAACAGAAAAAAGTATGGCTCAGACAACCATATGATACAAAGGAAAATAAGTATGGTTCACACAAACATATGATACAAAGGAAAATAAGTATTTTTCGCACAACCAGATGTCCTTGAAATACAACACTGTGTATACTACCCTTCTTCAGAGTTCGGAATCCACATCGCTATTCCTTGACCTGCTTTAGAATCCGGAATTCCTATTCTTCAACTCCAGTCAGGTAACAGAAACACCGTCAGTTGAATTTAGTTCAATGGCTACGCTGCCACATTGCAGGTCATGCCGTCTCCATTCTGTTTCTTCCAGCCCATCCAACCATCCATCCACCCCTATGGTTGTAGTAAGTCGTAAGTGTACTGACAGTCATTTACAAGATCCAAGCGATCACTGTGTCGCATAAGACAATATGTCTCCTATAAATACAGTTGAAAAAAAATGTATACGACCAGAGGTAAAGTACTCGTGCACATCGTGCTGTATGTGCATCTCACAGCGAGCGACCTACGGCCAGATGCATGTATTGCGCAGTAAAAAAAAAAAAAAGCAAGAAAAAATATGAACTTCCCCAGGTAAAGCTGTATGTGTCCAAAAAAGCCCCAAACAATTACCCAAATTGTCCTAAGGCACTACCAAATTATTTTCTTGCCTTGTTCCGTGACACATGTAAAATGTTGATATTGTTTGAACATTCGACATTGAACACGTAGCTTCGTTATCTGGTAACAGGGTTCATTTTTAGGTAGAATATTTATATATGAAAACGAGTGGATTATAATAAGCAGAACAATGTAAGTTCATTTGATATAATTTTGTAAGGTCCTGATTTTTTGACAAAATATTTGAAATGTTTGCGTTCTTTAATTGTTAATAAATTAATATGTGAAGCCCAAAGTGATCTTTATCAATACTAGTTCTCATATTTGAAAGAGGTCAATGCATTTTCTGCATCATGATAATATGAACCTATCTTTCTGGAATCCATTTTCTAGTGGTCAGCTTATATTTCCTGAACAAAAGATACATTGAAAGGTTTACGTCATAAAATGGAACATGAATAAGAAGGTTTTACTTTAATTTACCTGCAATGATACGAATCAATATGCTGCGTTTAGTGTAAGCTTGCAAATGTACACAATTCTTTTACAGGATGGTATTAACTATCAGTACCTTATAAGTCTTTATTGTTTTGTTTTGTGAATAAATCAAATTAATTACTAGAATAGTACTCCAGTAAAAAGAGATATTTAAATGACAAACTACTGCGCAGTTTGAATTTCAATACACAAATTCTCCAAACGTTGGTACATGCTTATATTTTTTATCGTATACATTGAAGTAGCATTCCAATATCCAGTATTGTCTTCATATTAAACATTCTGCACAGCTGGATCGTGTACAATGGCTTCTTATGTATTGTATTTTAGACATTATTCTAAATTGCTTGATTAAAGATATCTGATTATGCAAAATTAACTCAGATCCAAATGCCCTGATCAATACATTATGACGTCATCTATATGAAATTGTTTGTTATCTACGTTCATTCTAATGGTATGAACTTCAGGGATATTTAACTGCAAATGACGTAGATGCTGCGTCTTATTAAATAATGCGAACACAGTTTAATGATTATACAATTTTAATAAATGCAATGTCAGAGCTGCAAATGTTAGAGTTAAATTCAACGAGTGATATACGAGAGCTCTTGAAAATGTTATTGATTTACCTAGATAGACCACTTCAGCATCAAACTAGTTATTTTTTTCCCCTTTGCCAAGCAGCCTATGTGATTCTGGATTTCCCATAATTATGGTATTTCATTAGCATCTAATAGACAACAAAACGCTTAGAAATACTTGAAAATGCACTGCATATTTCATTATTGATATTTATTTTATTTGTCCTTTAATTGCACTGAAGTAGATTTAGATGAAATCCATTATCAACAAAATTTGACCACGTTGGAGAATTATGGTCCATCTATATATATATATATATATATATATATATATATATATATATATATATATATATATATATATATATATATATATATGACTATTCTACTTATATTGTACTGAAACTGCCAAGTGTTGTTGTTACGACTCCAAAGATTTCCTATAAATCCAAAACACTGCCTTAATTCAAAGTCTGAGAGAACTTATCAGTTCCAATGAATAACGTAAATAAATAATTCATCTCGAATCACCCCAGCTATCAAAGATATCCACAGAATTAACCTAATTAGTAATTATGTTTTGTGTTTACCAAGTCCCTATTTATACACCTTTATTTGACCTTGATTGGAGTCATTCAAATGAAATATTCCAATCATATTGTAAACTAAAATCTTTCGAGAAGATTCTAAGCCTATAAGCAACCTATCTAAAACCTGCAATCAATGATAAAATTAGCCATGCAAACATTATGTTTACATTATCTAACATAAATCATGGACAAATGTTAAGTGCACAATTTAAATATACGCGCACTGTACATTCAGCAAAGAAATGCCGTACTTACCTAATGTTGTCATAATAAGAAGCAAAAGACGTACAGCAAATGAACAATGTCAGAGCATCCAAATTGCAATTGTTCTTAGCTATGTCGCAGGCCTAATGAAAAGATGGGTGAAAATTAGAGTTTCTATTCCTTTCGTCTAAGAAGTATAGTTTAGGTTATTATGAAAAATGTTCGATTAGAACATTTAGCCTGGCAAGCAGCATTACCCCTCACATGGCCTTAATTGTTCCGTTACAGTCAAAAGGTACGCTATAGGTGACTATATTTAATGACTTTGCGTATAATGCTGGAGATTTATACTTTTAGAGCGGATCCCGCCAAGCTACACCTAGATGACAAATTCAAACCGAGCAATCATTTTAACACTTATCATAATAATCCTACCGCAGAGTGTATGTTATTCCATTTAGTAATGTTGGTTTTGAACACATGCAAAAATTATGAATAATAAACCAGATTTTCCTAACTGACTGTGGATATAAGTGACTGTTGTGTTGCACCTAAAAGCAGATATTTACTTTCTTCCTCGTTATGATTTTGGTTGGTCCTAGGTCAAATTGACATCAGACAGAATTGCTTGCATAGTATTTACTCTCGTACATGGGTCTTAAATCAATGTCAACAAATAAGTGACGTGAACTTTGTTGAGGAACTTTTGCATTCAAGTAGAAGGAAAGCAAGTTTGTTCCTTTCTTTGGAGCAATAGATAACGCAAATCATTTATGGTGTGATTGGATTGAGGGGGTCATCTCAGTGTGCTACTAACAAAACATTTACACGTTCTTCAAAGCTCTCTCTCTCTTCTCTCTCTCTCTCTCTCTCTCTCTCTCTCTCTCTCTCTC
>JAECUM010017726.1:0-35291 GCA_016617855.1 Megalonaias nervosa
AAGAAAAAATACCGTTACTTGTGCAGTATAGTTCACGCGCAAATGTTTACATGCGGTGCATTAATACAAATATGTTAATGAGGACTGTGGCGTGATGTGTCATCCGAAGTACACAGTTTTTATGCGTGAGTCAAAACAAAATAACAACATTAAACGTTGCATAGCTTTTAGGTATTATCACATTTAATATATGGATGTTATATGAAATTAACAATAAATAGTTAATATTTATTACAAGAAAATGTTTCATTTTCATTAGTTCCAATTTAGAAAATTATATTGTACATAATGAAACTATACTCGGCCCACAGCTCTGTTGTAGTGTATATACATGTAGCATGAGTGTCCGTGCATGGGTTATTCACGGGTAATTAGAGATCCGTGTCACTATCATATATAACTCTCCTTTTCTTTAGAGGAGGTGAAACTGTTTGTGACATACTTGTGTTGTAATTAATATTGATTGTAAAAGTACCCCCGTGTATAAAAGACCCTCCAAATACGGACCCCAGCTGATAACCATGTGCTAAACTTTCAAGTTCACGGATTCTTTGAAAATTTATTTTTCTGTCTTGGAAATATGGCAAGTGCTACAGTGAAATTTGCTTATGGATTAATGTGTTGACGGATAAGTAATTCCTTCTGGCTGGTAAGTGCATTATTTGTCATTAAATATTGTAGGTATATTTTTTTATTCAACTTGGGCGCAGTGGAGATACTTAACAAAAATAGAATAAAGCATGTTTGACAACACATTTCTGGCTGTTACTAAGTTTTCTGTAGTTTTTAAGAGCGTTGGGAGACTATGAAGTGTATATGTCTATAGGCTATGTGCATAGATCAGTGTTTTCTATCATAGTTCATTTCACACAGCGTTGAGAATTGTATCCTATCTGTAGCACAGTCAATTTTCAGGTAAGCGTCCTTAAACGTAGCTAACAGTATATAATTTGTTTCACACGAAGTATTTAAAACTAGTTAAGTAGCTTAGCTACATTTAATGACGCTGACAAGAAAATTTACAGAGTTAGGCCTGCAGATAGGATAAAACTGACCATGCTCTGTGCAAATAACTAGCATAATTCCAAAAAGCTCGACATCGTGTGCGTGTGTGTGTCTCTCTCTCTCGAAATGTTTTGTATGGTGTGTTCTCAAAAATGGAGAGACCTTAAGTTACTATGTTGTTTTGTTATATATTTGTTGTTGTTGTCAGGCATAGCAGAAGACAACAAAGGTTTCTTGTTTTAAAAGTAGTTCCAAGCGCGTGGACACCTTGACTGAGACAACCAGATTCCTCTGTCGCATGGGTGAGAAATATGTATATCACGCAAACATAGATTTTTCTACATAAATCTATCAAACAATCAACTATACAATCGACTAAAAAATATTTTAGGCAAGAGAGAATAGACATCTTGTCGAGACATATGAGTGTCCCTGAAAAGGGCCTTTGGGTGTCTTCTCAGTTCTCTCCTCCCTTCTTTTTCTCTACCAACTCCTCATCTTCTCCAGGGCATTTTTCTTCTTCTTCTTCTTCTTTTCATCCTTCTATCTATTTTTAGCTACAACTTGTGAAAAACCCTATGGAAAACCCAGCATATATTTATAGCCTCAAGTTGTGTGACTATCCTGTTTAAAAACCCTTGTATCTATTTACAGCTACAACCTGTTGACATTCCTATGGAAAAACCAGTCTATTTTAATAGCCTCAAATTATCTAGCCTCGATGACGTCACGCTACTGAACCTTGGGAACAAGTGGCAACAGTGTTGCAAGTGGCTGACCTCAATCGAGCGGTTACTGAGTAACAGTGTTCTAAGTGGCTGACTCAAATACGCGCTACTGTAGGTAGGTACGTGAGATGAATTTGATAGGGACAAGGGTTTGTAGGGACAAACAAAACATAGATATATACATTCACACACACACACACACACACACACACACACACACACACACACACACTCAAACGCCTTGTGTTAGCTTCGAATGTACGAGAAGGAGATAAAATCTCACAAAATAGACTATCTCTTACACCACCAAAAATACTGTATGGAAAAACGCTAGTATATATTTATAGTCACAACTTTTAGGAAAGTCTATAGAAAAACCCTAGTATCTATTTATAGTCACAACTTGTAGGAAATTTCCTATGGATAAACCCAAGTATATTTATAGCTTCAAAACACGAACCGTATATATAGGGACTCAGTTGCGCCTAAAATTTAGTCATTTGCAAGTTTGCAATTAAGATGAAAGGAGCGCATGATTTCACTGAGAAAGAAGCTGAAGAAAGTAAGAGGCATAGACGTGATATATCGCCTCGCACACGAGCTGACGTTCTGGCTCAAATCCATGCCAGCGATTTTGAAGACGACATGAGTAAAACTGAATCCACACGTTCTACGACTGAGACCGGACCGAGAGAGTCTAGAACAACCAAAGTGAACCACCACCACTATCACCTGAAAAATATTACCACATTCGAGAGACGGATAAACGCTCATCTAGAAAATTTAGAACCACGACCTAATTTAAAGATTTCAAGTCAGACGTACCGCAGGAGAAAACAGAGGGGTTCATCACTGATGTGTGGGATTCTTTGTTAACGACACTGAAACGGCAATATCAAGAAAACGAAGACGATCGCTTGATACTTTCCATTGATCACGATAGTCTGAAGTAACCCGTTTGGATCGAGTTTAGCATACCAGCAGAATTGACACCTTCCAAAGTCATCTACAATATTCAACACGGTCAGCAGTCCAACGACAAGTTTCCCATCACCGATGGAAAAGCTACACTGTGCATGGCCCCGGACGCAAAAAGGTGTTATTGCTGAACGACCTTCTTACCATCAAGCGTAGCATCGTTCAAAACTAAAAACACTCAAGACAAGATGTGTTTAGCCCGGGCCATCGTGATGGGACGAGCGTATGCTGACAAGAACGATACAACAGAATGGTAAAGAGCCTGGAAGAGCGTTCGACGATCGGACCAAGCCAAAGAACGAAGTGAGGCAAAACTCATGTTACAGCAAGCTGGCCTATCTAAAGACACAACCTGCGGCATTCCTGAAATGCAAAACCTGCAAGACGTCTTAGCTCCACGCTACACTTTAAAAGTGCACCATCAAGAAGTGTGCGGACCTCTGTTGTTTCGAGACAAAGATTTCAAAGACGGAAAATACATTCACGTCTATCGTCACGATGAACATTTCGATGCCATTACCAGTATCACCACATTCCTGGGATACGGTTATTATTGTCAGAAATGTGACTATGGGTATAACAATCGAGATCAACACAAGCAATGCGGATCGAAATGTCCAGGATTTTTAGCCTCTAAACCCTGACTTTACGAAGGACAAGAGCGAGTGCATTGCGTAGCTTGCCAGCTCACTTTTGTCAGCCCTACCTGTTACCATCAACATCTCAAGACACAAGGTTCACAGCGGAAAAGTGCTTGCCAACTGATGAGATTGTGCTCTACTTGTGGACAATACGTGCCAATAATGCCAAGGCACACATTTGTCCAGGAAAGAAACGGTGTCACATTTGTCACCATATCGTGGACTTTGGAACAAGAATGCTACAAAAATATCAACCCCAACAGGAGGAGTAGGAAGAGTAAGATGACCAGAAGAAATGGAATTTCATTTTTCCGATTTCGAATGCATGCAAGAGACTGGCATTCGCATTCCTAATCTGCATGGCTCATCGAGCGTGCGAGAAGTGCATCCAACAACCTATCTTTTGTCATTGCCCTCATTGTAGCAAGATTCATGGACGACGTGAAAAAATCTTTCCAGGACCGAACACGCTGACCGATTTTGCTCCACGGATCTTAGACCCTATCAACGAGACGTGGAGTCAAGAGGACGTCGAACGTTACGGAGATTGCCATCGCTATGCCACGGTGATGGCTCATCATTTTTCGGGATACGATGGACAATTTTTTCTCAAATACTATACGGAACAAAGCACTGAGCATCCTAAAGTCACTTTGAATGGAGCCAAGCTCATTTCCATGCAAGTTGGACAAGTGCAGTTTAAAGATTCAATGAGTTACTTGGCCATGCCTTTGAGTCGAATGCCTAAAACGTTTGGAATGACAGAAATGTCCAAAGGCTATTTTCCATACTTTTCAATACCGAAGCCAGTCAACATGCCGTTCTACCACATTTGTCTGATGCTCACTACTATGACCCCGACAACATGCGCACCGAACAACGAGAAGCTTTCTACGCTTGGTACCACACTCACGCCTTGGACCCCTTCGACTTTCAGGAAGATATGTTAAAGTACTGTCGATCCGACGTGGACATTTTACGGCGTTGCTGTGGAAAATTTCGAGAATTTGCTCATGGAGCATCGACCCGTTGTAAAAAGTCTGCACCATTGCCAAAGCATGTTCCTTAGTGTACCGCAAACGATTCGTGCTTGAGAAGACCCTGGCTGTAATCAACCTTCAAACGACCAATTTTCTCAAACGTCGATACTCAGTCAAAGCCCTGCGCTGGCTACATTGCTTGTGTGACAAGGAAGACAAATGGATCCAACATGCCCGAAACGGAGGAGACGAAAAAACTATTGGAAATTATTCAGTGGACGGCTGGGACTTAGAAAACCCTAAGATCGTGTACGAGTTTAACGGTTGCTTATTTCACGGATGTCCTACCTGCTACCCTCAACGTGACACTAAAAATCAGTTTTTACAACGTACCCTACAAGACTTGTACGAGGCCACTTTTCAGCGTCGCTTAAAGTTAGGATACCAAGTCGTGAAAATGTGGGAACACGAGTACGATCACCGTTTGAAAACCGATCCCGAGTTTAAACGCGTCGTGGAAAGTTTTAAGTTAGTGGACCGTCTGAACCCACGTGACAGTTTGTGTTTGTATGGAGGACGAACGAATGCTACCTGTTTGCTGTACCACGCTGACGAGGAGAAAGGTGAAGAAATCAAATACTTGGACGTGTGTTCGCTGTATCCTTACGTGTGCAAATATTGTCACTTTCCCGCAGGGTACCCACACCTGCTGGCGGAACACATCGACGTGGACAACATTCGACATTACGAAGGATTGATTAAATGCAAAGTCTAGCCTCCACGGATTTGTACCATCCGGTGTTACCTCACCATTGCCATGTTTCCTTGTGCGGAAACGTGTAACCAAGACCAACCTTGTCATCACACTCAGGAAGAACGGGCCTTGACAGGAACGTGGGTCAGCGTGGAATTGTTTAAACCTCTAGACCTGGGACACCAACTGTTAGACTTTACTACCTTCCCAAGACAGAATATTACGACAAGGGTGACGAGACTCAGAAAGGCATTTTCGCGGACTACGTGGATGCCTTTTTGAAACTGAAACAAGAAGTCAGCGGCTATCCTTCCTGGTGGCAAACCCCCGAAGACCAAAATGAATTCAAAGAGAAATACTTGGAGCAGCAAGGCATCACTTTAGACCACATCGAGAAAAACGAAGGAAGGCGATCGTATGCCAAAGTGATGCTGAATTGCTTGTGGGGAAAAATGGCAAAACGACCGTGTTTACCAAAGACTGAGTATATGTCAGAACTTTCCGGCTAGTTCCAGATTATTCACGACAAAACCAAATATATGAAACACGTGGATGTCATTCGTGAAGACTTGATTTTAGTCAATTACGAAGAACTTGAGTTTGTACAGGCCGACGAATTCGGAAATGTCATATTGCAGCCCACGTGACAGCCAATGCTCGCTCAAAATTGTACGAACCCATACACCAGTTAGGAGATCGTGTGCTGTATTTTGATACGGACAGTTGCATCTACATCGATCACCTTGGTCACCGTCACCCTGAAATCGAAGGAGATCGTTTAGGAGCCTGGACGGACGAGCACCCCGAAGACAAGATTCTAAGTTTTGCTAGCGGCGATCCTAAATCTTACGGCAACGAATACCGAGACCAACGAGGAGAAGTGCACACCGAGTGTAAAGTGAAAGGAATGACTCTCAATTATCGCACCAGTCAAGTGATGAACTTTGACGTACTGAAAGAAGCCCTGCAATCTGGAGAGGATCAAGACTTTAAAGTTACCATTTACGATCCTCACAAGATGGCACGTTTACCCACACATCAAATCGTCAGTCGACCTTAGAAAAAGTGTATCAAATTGTGTACCAGAAGCGAGTGATGCTTCCCAACTACTTCACTTTACCGTACGGACACGCTGATTTTGGTCAGCATATAAGAAGGAAAAATGTCCAAGACCGATAGTTCATTGTGACTACAACGGCCAAACGAGAAATATGAATTCTTTCAGTCAGACACAATTCAACTTCAGTACTTCTTAAGTCGAGTGCGATGCTGTGCCTTGCGATTGCAGGGATGCCGTACGCTGTGACCTCATCGACTCAGCACGATATCATCGGAACTTCGCTATGACTACTACTACTACAATACCTACCATGGAAAGTGATGCTGTGCGTGTCAAACCTGAAGGATGCGAAAGCGATGTCACTCGTTATCGTGGACTCTTTACTGGTTTTTATCCTCACGTCATACTACCGTACAGCTTCCAGCCAACGGTTGTCATCCATGCCTGAGCAAATTACTTAATGTATTACCACCGCTTCATCGAAATGAGTCAGTGAAAGAAGAATATTAGTTGCCTGTGTTCTTGTCTGAATACTGCGACTTTAAAAGTCGATTCCAAACGCTCAAAGGAAAGTGGTCTAAATATCTGGGAGGACCTGCCCCTGAAGAATTAGCCAGAGCTGGATTTATCTACTTGGACGAAGGTGATAAAGTCAAGTGCTTCAGTTGTGGTGTGTCACTTCATGAGTGTGAGCAGAAGATTCGGATTGCCCAGAACATGCTCGATGGTCTCCACACTGTCACTACCTGCCTTTAGTGGGACCCCAGTAATCCGTTATGGATACTTTACAAGAGAACATTCATGGTTTGCCTGTGGAGTTGAGAGAACGCATTTACCAAGAGTTTGTCAAAATACAAGTGAATCGCAAAGAACAATTACATCCATTACGTCACCGATGTTTGAACCACTGGTACCTGAATGTTATCAGAGGACTGATTCTGATGAAAGCATTCCAGTGGTCAGACATTGATAAACTACCCAAGGACCAGAAGGATTGGTTTGCTATTGATTTTATTTACTTTAAGGTGGCCTTACTGCAGCGAATTCCAAAGGAAGACTTATAGGGTTACTAAAATCTTCTACACAATCTAATCTTGGTTGAAGAGGAAACTTCTGTACGGTGTGTGGTGTGCAAGTTAGTGACTAAACAATTCAGATTCGCCACTGGAGTACGATCAGCTCTGTACAGAAAGTACATTTATTACCTCCGACAAAGAGAGGTATAAAAACTTGCAACCATGCCACGACCATTATCAGTAGTGATACAACAAATTCCGTGGAAGGAAGTCAATGACAATATTCAAACTGTGGAGGATTACCAACACTTTTTACATGAACTGTGTCCATTGAATTGGGGACGTCGTTTGTTGTGTCTTAGTGACTTCATTTCTGGGATTTCGTTTACCAGGCGATTTCTTATGGACTATTTACGAACAGTACCTACCACAAAAGCATGAGTGTTGTTCCTTTAAATGTACACGAGAGACTCATTCTGTTAAAAGCCTTGCGCTTTCATATCGATACTTCTCTACCTCTCTTAGTCACTGAGGATGCTTACGAAGATGTGTGCATAGCTTGTGACTTACACCCTCACTTGCAATATGTACGTGATTGGAAAAGTCTTGGTTTCGAGACATGGACGAAAGAAGCGGCTCAGTATGCCAAAGGTTTGTGATCATGAAGTCAAACGTCCAGTGAAAAAGGTAACTTTTAAACCTGTGTTAGCCACAGTGCCGGAAGAAGAACCCGACACCGACATCCTTGAGAAGCCATTCCGGGAGGACACATGTTTGACTGTGCCTATTGTAGAGACTCCAAGAACATTACCAAGTGTCCATATGACACCACACCTTCGTTACCCATGTTGTACAATATCTTGTTTATATTCCACTTTGATCACTTTGATGTGCATTTTATCGATGTACTTAACCATTTGGCTTTTATGTATTTTTTTTCTTTCGTGCTCAATTTTAAAAATTTTGGAATAAACGTGTCCAGAAAAAAGTCTAAAAACTCTAGTCTTGTTTCTGTTCGTTTCAAAAGTGTCATCATCTTCACTATGGCTACCTCTGCTGTATATGCTCCCTCTTCCTCCACTTTCAAAGTCTTCGACCAAAACTTAGATCGTGCCAGTTGTGAGGCCTTGTATCTTCGCCATCCCTTTAACATGTTTTAATTGCTGGACCAACCGGTTCATTCAAAACCGAATTTGTCAAAAGTTTGATCGAACATACGTGTCATTTGGTCGATCGTCCACCTCAACGTATCGTTTGGTGTTACAAAGAGTGGCAATCGGAGTACAGCCACCTGCGATAAAACCAAGGAGATTCCATCGGGGTTTTTTTTGGAAGGCATTCTTCGCGAAGACGACGGGATCGTGTCTGACCCCAGTCAAACACATCTAGTCATCTTTGACGACATGTTAGGAGAAGACGAAGAAGAAATTAAACTGTGATTTACACGCAAAATGGCATCATCGTAATGCCAGTGTCATTTACATTAGCCAAAGTTTGTTTCAGCAAAGTAAAGCTCATCGTACCATCAGTCTCAATGCTCATTACGTGGTGCTGTTTAAAAGCACTAGAGATAAATCGCACGTGCAAGTGTTAGCCAAACAGTTAGGAACTCCTTGGCTGACTCATGCGTACGACGATGCCACTCAAACCCATTACGCTTATTTACTCGTGGATTTAATACCCACTACCCCCGATTATTTGCGATTTTGTACCCATTTGTTTCACAACTGGTGCCAAGACGGAGGGCCTGTCGTGTACACGTCCCCGTCGACTTAAAATAAAATCTATTAAAATCTCGGACACTTCTGGTCTGTCTCACACATCCTCAACATGACGTTCTTTCAGTCTCATCTTCCCGTCAAATTGATTTGTGCCTTGTACGGCATCAGTCGCGCGAAAAACCACAAATACGTGCTCGTGTCTTAGAAACCAGCCTCAGAGAAGTCTTACGATGTTTTACGGTGACAGCACGTCAATTACTGCAAGGCATCATTCACATCCCTCATCAAAGCAAACGCTTTCTTAACACAAACAAAGTAGCCTTGACGCAACTGGCAGATCCCCGCATCGTCACTCAAACCAAAAGGTAAATCATTTTGAAACCTGGAGGTAGCGGAACTCTAGGAGGTGTCATCATTCGCTCCCTCTTAAAATGGGATCCCCAAGAAAAAAGTCTCTCCCCGGCCCAAACGTACCCAGAAGAAAAAGAGAAGTGGTGTCAAGACCTGGTCACAGCCCCAGAAAAAGAAAATTCACAAGTCTCCAGGAATTTTTCCTCGAGCGGTGACACCTTCCTCTTCCTCCTCTTTAGCTGCAGAGGCAGCTGCTAGCAAAGTACTTTCCCCCAAAATCAAAGTCCAAGAGAGATCGGGCATGTTAGCTAGTTTACTGGACTTATCCAAGCAAAGAACAGTTCCGATTTAGTCCGTTGCGAACCCATCAACATCGAGTGTTGCCTGTCATAAAGTTGATACGAAGGACCGACAATCACAGGCGATGCATTCCACTATGCCAGTCTTTTTTGTGCTCCTGAACGCAAAATGATGTCACCAGCCAGAAATGCACACCACCACCATCGCCGTTCTCCTGTAAAGAAAGGAAAAAGAAAAGGACAGTCTCGTCGTTTGACCCAATATCCGATAAAACGTCTAGCCCAACAGCGTTCACCCAAGAAAAGACCCAATCGTCCAAAGAAAAAGAGGAGCAGCCAAAGTTAATGATTACTTGATGGGATAGAACAAAAGTCATCGAAATCAGTGTATTTTGTGTGTGCTCCGGAACAAACAAAGATGTTACCCCCAAGAAGCCATCCCTCTTCATCTCAGAAATGAAAGAAAAGGAAAGGACTACCTCTCCTTAAGTCAAACGTTGGGACGCGTTGTCCATTCTGTCCAAAGCCCCTCCACCCATGCGTAAACACCTGATTCACGCAGCCTCGAAAGACGTCGTCGATACCGTGTGCGAATGTTGCCTGAATGTCTTGAAAGGGACGATACCTTTGTCTCAACATCAGAAAGAGCACTTAGCCAAGCATCGACACGTTCTTCGCCAAATGTTGAAAAAGAAAATACCCGTCGGTCAAAAGAAAAAGATGTTGGTGCAGCGTGGAGGAATTTTGCCCCTGTTGTTAGGACCCTTGGTGAAAGGAGTAGTGGGAACAATACTGGGAGGACTAATGGTAGGCGCTTTCCCATGGGTCCAAGATAAAAGGGACCAAGAAGATAAAAGGGACCTCTTGAGTGAAAAGATCAAGCCGATTTAGCCGATGTCTCTCATTTGGCCACCTACAATCGTGGCTACAAATATTTATTTTGTGTCGACGACGTCTTTTCCATATTTGCCTGGGTCGTACCTTTGACTTCCAAATTGAGCACTGAGTTAGTGAGAGCTTTAACATTGATGTTGAAACAAAGTGGTCGTCACCCTCTTCGATGGCAAACCGACAAAGGCACCGAATTTCTGAACCAAGTTTTCCAAAAAGAATTAAAGAAACGAGCCAGTCATTGTTTCACCACCAAGAATCCAGAAACCAAAGCCAGCATTGTGGAACATTTTCAACGCACCTTGAAAGAACGCAAGGGGAAATATTTTACGCATCAACACACTCTCAAGTACATCGATGTCTTACTGCGATTGGTCAAACCGTACAATCAATCTTACCATCGGAACATCGGATGCGCCCCCGAAGAAGTGACTCCCTACAACGAAGTGATCGTTTTTGAGCGTCTGTTTGGTAGGTTCCCGACTGCGGCTGTTCCCGAGAAAGGTGGAGTGTTGACGACGGAAGATTGGATGCGCATTGGCAAACCAAACGCACTTTCGATAAATATTACTTACCCAACTGGACCACCGAATTGTTTCGTGTCACTGGACGAGTGCGTGACCGTCATCCTGCCGTCTATAAATTGGAAGACATGAACGGGGAAGTGTTAAAAGGAACTTTTTCTTGCCCGAGTTACAACACGTGACCACAAAAGAAGACGAAGTTTACGACATCGAAAGCATTCTAGAAACGAAGAACCAGTAAAGTGGGAAAATTTCGTGTCAAAGAAGTCAAAGTACATTGGAAAGGATTTCCCCCGAGTTTTGATTCTTGGATCGACGCTTCGCAAGTCATCGACTATAAAAAGAAGTGACCATCATGCCGCTCAACGCAGCCTCAACAACAATAGTGACCACTCCTTCACCGCGTTCTCTCTGCAAGATCTACAAAAGCAACCCCTGTGGATGTGGTGAGAGAACGTGTGCCTAAAACTCAAATCGTCTTTTTCTGCCAAATCTTTGTGGTGTATTGTGTCATCGGTACTGCCATTGCCAGTTTAAGTTTGCAACAAGGAGACAAACAATTGTGGACCATTTTACTGAGCAGTTGCATCGGTTACCTTCTACCCAGTCCTTCACTGAAATTCTCTAACGGTAACGACGGGAGTCTTGGGACCAACACCAGTCACCCTCCCAACAGTCACCACCACAACAACAACCCTCTTTTGGACACTCCTCTGACCTCGAGCGACCCCTCGGACAGCAGAACTCTGCAGCAGAACTCTGCAATAATGAATAACCAATGTTTCTTAGCTTTACCCAGTGACAGTTCCATGGATATGTTTCCCCACAATACTTTGTGCTGTTTCACGGCCAAATTACCTCAGGCCATCCAATTGGATCAAGAAGCCCGTTGGGAAGTGGCTTTAGTCGAAATGATTCATCCCACACAAATCCTAAACCTCACCGAAAATCAAACGAAGTTTTGCGACGAAATCAGGAATATACAAGTACAAGAAAACTTGGATACAATTGATCCTGATTTTTACCCATCCAAAAACCATCACAAATCAATTCTTCCCTGAGCATGTATGAGATGAAAATAATTCCTGCATGTTATTATTTTAACGTCAACATTTGGTGGAAACGATTGCGAGTATTTTCGACACTCAATTTGGCAAAGTCCTGACCAAACAGAATAAACCTGTCATGATCGAGTACCATAAAGTGGCTCATCACCTATTGATGAAATTTATGGATGCCCAAACGTTATCCATCACTTTTAATCCCAGTTTATTTGGCATGTTGGGTGGAGAGAAGATCACCTTATCTAATGATCAGGTTTCCTCTGACATCAGCATCTGCAGCAACAGTCGATTTTTAAAGTTATTTTGTCACCCGGTAGAATTGAACGAAGGATTGAATTTGATCTTTGTGTACTTCGATGTGGTGGAGTACATCGTGGTAGGACAAACAGCCGCACCGTTACTGAGAGTCATTCCTTTCAGAGTGGATTCTGCCGTGACTGCTGACGAGGAAAGTGGAAACCCCTATCACGTTCACCGCGAATTTTTACGTCCTCATTATTTGCCCGTCAGTAAGTCGTATTTTGACAGTGTCAACATTGGTATAAAAATGAAATAGAGAAAAAATGATGCACCGAGGGTCTTGCGAATGTTCCAAGTCGGAACTGGATCTGTTTGCCATGCCACCCACCGTGATGATGATGTAAGAATCCCAATGGGTAAAATTTCATCCCATCTCATCTTGAAACGACCTCAGCCCCCATCGAATTTGAAATCAAAGGACAGCCCGAAGATTATATCGATCTGAATAGCAGTTACTTGTACCTGAATGTCAAAGCGATCAAAACGGACGACACCGCTCCGGGAGCCGAGGGCAGAGTAGCTCCCGTTAACAATTTCATGCATTCCTTGTTCAGCGAAGTGGATTTGTACTTGAATAACAAACTAGTTAGCAGCAGCAGCATGGATACTAACCTTTACCAAGCGTACCTCGAAAATCTTTTGACGTACGGAAAAGAGGCCCAAAATACTCATCTGGATGCTTGCGTAGTATTGAAACCTGACATAGCGGGCGGGGACATGTTTAACGACACAGTCCTGACAGCAGCTGACGATCCTCACAATGTGGGCTTTAATGACCGTTGCAAGAAAATCCTGCAAGGACGTATTTAGAATTGATGGATCGTTTGCATTTGGACATGTGGTTTCAAGAAAAGTATTTGCTGAATGGTGTGGATGTCCGCCTGAGGCTGAATCGAAGAAGTAACGTTTTCCAATTGATGGCCAATGCCAACGAGTATAAAATCATCATCCAAGAAGCCAGACTCTACGTGCGACGCGTGGAAGTGTTAGTTAAAGTGAGAAATGACATCAATCATACTTTGAGCAGAACGACCGCCATGTATCCGATACGATGTGTGGAAGTGAAAACCATTGTCGCTGGATCCAATCCAAGATCGAAATCATCTGTTCCAAGGACAGTTACCCAAACGTTTAATCGTTATTATCGTCTGCAAGGAAGCCCTTAATGGAGCCACCACTGCTGATTCTTTCGAGTTTAAGCACTACAGAATGCCCAAGATCGAAGCCAGTCGCAATGGTCAGACCATGTGTACCAGACCCTTTGAACCTAAGAAAAATTACTTGAGATTGTACTTGTCCCTGAACGAAGCTACGGGACATTTAGGGACCAACATCAGCCACGGCATTTCGTACGTCGATTATGCAGGAGGTTACGCTTTGTGGGCCTTTGATTTCACTCCAGACCAAGACAGCGACGAGGGACATTACCACCCTATAAAATCCGGTCAACTGCGTGTGGAACTTTAGTTTGCACAAGCTTTAACCTAGACGGTGAAACGTCATCTTGTATGCCGAATTGGACAATACTCTAGGAGTCAACTGTTTGAGAGAAGTAATTCTAGACTATTATAAGCTATGGAAGACTTTTATCCCTTTTTGAATGGTGGAAACTCTTTGGAAATGGAATGCAAAGATATCTTTGAAGCAGAACCACCCACCAACAAAGACAAAGACGAAGAGGACATGGTGATGTCCAGATAGCCAGAATAAGAACATTTAGTGTCCTGTCTTGCCAAACACCTGGCAGAAAAAAATTACAGCGTTGACCAAGAAAGATTGCTAAGTATGTCAAAACGATCATCCCAATTAAATTCAGCACGATAAATGTCTGATGATGAGTCAAGAAGAAAAATTGGACGAGTATCTGGATAACGCTTGGGGTCTCATCTCCGAAGAAGAAGTGTTGCATCAGTGGTATAAAGACTTGCGTGACTATTCCTCCCTCCATTAAGGTCTCTACAGATCCGTCGCTTCGAATCTCTCTTTGCACAGAGTACGGAAACAAAGCGAAGAGACGTTTACTTGACAGAGATTTTCAAGCAAAAAGTCAGGATTGAATTGACGACTTATCATTACCTGTGAAAAAACAAAACAAAGAGAAAAAGGATACCTGGGAACTTTATTACTTTTTGAAAACAGTTCGTACACTTGGAATCCTGTCGTGTGCGCTAATGATGAACTTCCTCATCGCAAACCTAAAGACCATCATGCTTATGTCATCAACACCGACGACAGTAATCTCCCATGAACCCACTGGGTGGCCGTCTACTTTCCCCACGACGACCGTGTGGAGTATTTTGATTCGTATGGATTACGGCCTTTGGAATACGGCATCATCGACTTTATGAGAAGAAATGCCAAGACGAAACGATTCAATAATGTGAAATTACAAGGCACAGATTCCATGGTGTGTGGACAATACTGTGTGTATTTTTTTCATCAACGCAGTCTTGGATATCCCTTAGAACATTTAGTGATTTATTTTGATAGTGACTCTTCTAGAAACGATAAAGTAGATAGATGATTTTGTGACCATTATGGATATCTCTTGTCTTTAGCTAGGAAACGTAGTGTACATCAATGGCCTCATGACCTCCATCAGTGGAAGTCCAACTTGACTTCACAACGTTATCAACCCTGTAAATAAGTTGCTGTTTGAAAAAAAAAAAGTTGCTGATATTGTATGAATTGTTATTTGTTGGTTGTTTGTTGGTTGAATAAAAATGTCGTATTTTGAAAACAACGATTGTCTGTGGTTTGTTTTAAAAAATGAATAATGTATAAAGATATGTGCTCTTTCACTTATCTCTATCCCTCTGGGTAAGGTGAGCTATAGCGTTTCTACCAACAAAAAAAACGCAGAAAAGTTTTCTATCGCGTCCGCTCTTGAGACATATAAAGCGTGGCGGTCGCCAGTCTGGCCATGAAAAACAACAAGCCTGTGATGGAAAAAGATTTTTCACCAAAGGCTGTTCATGACAACTGACACATAACAAACTGACAAAAATACTTACTTTATTAAACATAATTATACCTTAAACTATTGTCAAGGTTAAATTAATAACCACATTTGTCCCATAAAATACATCATTACCAAATACTAAAATCTGCAAAACAGGTGAGGTAAAGTATATATTTATGTCACAGGGCACCAGGAACAAAATTGCTCTCCTTACCAAATCTAGGCTGGAAACTACTAAGCAAAGCAGGCTTTAAAAAAAATGGAAAAAGCCAACCAACAACAAGTCAACAAATCAATAGAAGGGGCTAGTAATACAACACAGGAGGAACTCCCCAGGGAATCTGTAGTGGTAGAGGAAACCTACCTAATCCCCTACAACAAAGGAAGTCACACAACGAGATTTAGAAATACAGCCACGATCAACCAGAACCACAAGAACGTCCATGAAAAAGGCAACCACAACGAAAACAAACCTGGATGATGCCATAAAAACCAAATCGAGGAAAAATCCAATTAACATACAACTGCAACCAAAACAGAAAACTAGAACAAAAAACCAGGACCCCGACCGCAACAACATATCTACAACAAACAACAACACAACTGAAAACAAGGAGACCGACAACAGAGTAGCAACAACATCACCAACAACATCTACAGAGGAGAATAACACCACAACTGAAAACAATGAGACCGACAACAGAGTAGCAACAGCAACACCAACAACACCCACAGAGGAGGATAAGACTGACAACAAAGCAACAACAAATACTACAACACCAACAACAACTACCAACTACACAACATACAGTACACATCAACACCAGGAGTAACAGCATGGACTAAGACTAGAAACAATTGCTAGTAGCAACGAAGATGATACTGAAATATACACTAACCAGGTGGTGATGGACAACAGACCGACAACAAACACACCATCAACAACACCTGCACAAGCAACATTCAGTGATATACACCACCAAGATGCACAAGATAGAACGATGGACCCCAAACAGGTATTGACAGGCAACAGGCCGACAACAACTACCCCACCAATAACACCCAGACAAGCAACACTTAACAACCTACACCATCAAGATGCACAAGATAGTATGACAACAATTGAGCAAGAGATTGAAAACAATACCGCAACACCCGCAGCAACAACAACAACCATTAGTAAAATACATAATACTCTACGCCACCAACCACCACCTACTACTTCTAAATATGCCATACACAATAGTCAGCAAGCAGGCCCATCTGATCACATAACACCAAAGGAAATAGAAAAAGCCCTCCAGGAAGCAAGGCAGGAAGAACACGAAACAACGAATAATGGCTATTACGATAAACCAGAATATGAAGAAGAAGCTCTAAAAGGAAAAGGGAAACAACCAGTCAAAGGAAAACAAAACATCAAAAAAAAAACCCAACCATGACCGATGATAAACAACCAACAGATAAAGAAAATCAGCCAGTGAAAGACAACAGGACCATAATACAACCAACATCGACGCAAAAAACAAGAACAACATTGACAACATTGGCACCAATCTCCCAAATTCAAATAAAAATAAAACCATCACAAATAAAGAATGCCAAAATAAGGAAAGACCTAAACCCGCGAAGTACCATTAACATCCACCAGAACTAACACTATATATCAGCAGCACTAATCAAAGATTCCTACGAATTAGCAGCAAGAGCCTAACGAAACACCACAGTGACATATTTCGGATCATCCGACAAGAAGCAAATTACATCATCATCTGGTGCAATACTGCACGTCAACTTGCCAAATATCTCGCTATAACAAACATAGCGAGTATAAATGTCACTGTCAAAAGGCACCAGGAAACAAATGTAACCCATACTAAGGCCCCTCCAAGGACCACTCATCAAAACTCAAAAAGGGACTCTAACACAACACCAATGACCAATTGCGATGGAGAAGCGAAAGAAACCCCAAGCTGTGGATTTAAAGCTATACTAAAACTAACGGGCACACTCATGTGGAAGACTACATAGGACATAGCATTTGACTTAACTTACCACCACATCCAATACAGAAGAATCACGAAGCTAAGAAACACACAGGGGCAGGAAACTTCTACGGTACTGCTAGAATTTGCAGAACCACCACCAAAAACCATCAAGCTTGGGCCATACGGAAAAACCATTAAACTACAAAAAATATATAAACAAACCTCGCTTCTGCAACAATTGCCAACGCTGGGGACACTTTACCTCACGCTGCCGATACCATACAAGATGCTACAAATGTGGTGGAAAACACAAAGGAAAATGTGCTGCAAAAACACATAAATGCGCCAACTGCAGAGGAAGTCACACACCTTACTCTAGAGAATACCCCTACACTGCAGAGGAAATAAAAATCATTCAAATCATGGAGGATAAACAGATCTCATACAACCAAGCCAAAAAAGTGAACAAAAGCCCAACCCAGCACAAACAGCGACTCAACCAAATCTAACGAATGCATCATAATCAACAACAGCTACCTCAGAAGGACCACAGACTACGATCAGTCGACCCCGAACACCCCCAACTAAGAGAAACGACAAACAAAACCCAGATACTCCACCCAAACACAACATGCAACAACCAGCGCATAAGCACATAAACAGGGAAAATAACACCCATAGCGCTGGAAAAGGGGTAAGTATCACATCTGACGACTATCTCGACCCCAACTTAATAACACAATACTTTACTGAACTACGAGAGGGTATACAACAAAACACACACCACAACCATATTAAAAAGCAAGACTTCTTTCTATTGCTATTTCGACTACTAGAAAAAATATTTCCCAAGGACAATTAATCTTACAAAACTTATTAAATACATAAACAACATCTCTGAACAATGGATACATACATGGATAAAACTTATGCAAATGAATTCATTATATGGAAATGGAATTGCAGAGGGATAATTCCAAATCATGGCGAACTGATATCAGCTATTAACATCGCCACCAACAAACCTAATATCCTATGCCTGCAAGAAAACTCTTGAATGAAGCAAGATCATACCCAAAATAAATAGCTACGACACAAAATTCCTTAAACATAGGGACAATGGAAGAAAAGGAGGAGGGCTTGCCATTTATATCCATAACACAATTACAGACGTAATAGAAATAGACACAAACATTGACTTAAATGGCAACCTATTAGAATACCAAGCAATCACCGTCAAAGTAGGACACAAAAAATATATATGACCCAGGAGGGAATAATGTAAACTCCACCCAAAGCTACTTATAATTATTCAAAGACAGGGGTATAAACTGCATTATCTGCGGAGACTTCACTGCACACAACACATAATGGGGAGGTGACCACATAGATACAAGAGGAAAAAGCATTGAAAAATACGCCTGGGAGAACCAACTAATAATATTAAATACAGGTACACCTACCAGAATAGACCCCATCAATGGAAAACAAACACTAATAGATTTGACACTTGCAACACCCAACCTTGCACAGATCACGGACTGGGAAGTGCTACAGCAAAGCACATTAGGCAGTGACCACTTCCCGATATGTACCACAATATACTTACAAAGTCCAAAAGAACAACAAAGAAACATACAATGATGTAAAACAGAAAAAGCCGACTGGGACCTGTTCCAACAAATTTTGAGCAAGACACAACTAGAAGATCTACATAGTAATGATACCAACCAATTCTACAACAACATAACCCAGGCAATAAATGGAGCAGCACAAAACAGTATACCCAAAGCAAGTGGGAAATCCAACAAAAACAACATACCGTGGTGGACTGACAACTGCCGAATTGCAATCAAGGAAAAAAGAAGGCCCTCAGTAGCTTTAAACACACAAAATTAGCTTCGTACTTCATGATCTACAAGCAAAAGGAAGCCAGCACACGAACAGTAATAAAGGAAGCGAAAACTAATTCATGGCGCAAAAACAAGACAAGACTCCCAAAAATTTATGGCGCAAAGACAAGAACTGGAAAAGGAATTCCCTCGTCTATTCACAAACCAAACCAACAATGATTCACCACTAAAGGACAATTTCAGCATTGACGAATGGAGAAAGCACTAATTAAACAACAAATCCATCCCCAGGAGAAGACAACCTAGGCTATGACATCTATAAACATCTCCCAATAAATATGCAAATAATTATACTTGACATGATCAACCTAATATCGAAAACTGGAAACATACCCACATTGTGGAAACAAGCAGTAGTCATAGCCGTACACAAACCAGGGAAAGACCCAAAAGCCTAACATCATACTGACCCATCTCTTGACTAACACCATCTGCAAAGTCATGGAGACAATGATTAATAACCGACTAAGACACCACCTAGATAAAAACCATCTACTCTCCGAAAATCAAAGTGGATTCAGAACCATACGTTCCGCCATTGACCAACTAATTAGACTGGAAGCCAGCATCAAACTTGCCTTCAATGCCAAACGGAAAAGAGATAGGCACTTAATTGCGATATTTCTAGACCTCGAAAAAGCATTTGATCTGGTCTGGACCAAAGGCCTAATCTCCAAATTCAACCAATATGGCATAACAGGGCGCATGCACTGATGGATTTCAATCTTTCTAACGGGGAGACAAATTAAAATCAGAGTAGGTGACGCACTCTCCGAGACCTATACTCTGGACAACGGAACTCCCCAGGGAAGCGTGATAAGTCCCACACTATTCAATATCATGGTCAACAACCTCGGTGACAATATTAGCAACAAAATCGACCTATCTCACTTTGCAGACAATAGCGGAATTTGGAAAGCAGGCAACCCCAACAGCCAAAACCACATCAATCAACTACAGCAGAGCTTAGACGCTATCGGCAAATGGGCAGACAACTGGGGATTTAAAATATCAAGTATCAAAACCGTAGGAATGTTTTTCTCCCCAACGAATAAAAGACCTACCAAATACCCCAAACTTTACCTACAGAACACACAAATCCAATTTGTAAAAGAAACATACTTCTTGGGAATGCTACTGAATGAGACCCTTAACTGGAAACCACACATAACAACTTTAATTAAAAAATGCCAACAAGACCTCAACCTGCTAAAAAGTATTAAGGGAACATCGTGGGGAACGGACCAACAAACAATGCTCATATTCTACAGATCATTAATCAGGGCTAAACTGGACTACAGATGCCAGGTGTGTGCCTCTGCGAACAATATTTTGCTCCAAAAATTAAACAACATACAATACCAAGAGCTCAGAGTATGCACCGGGACTCTACCTAACATCTCGATCGAGGAATTACAAATACTAACGGGAGACTTACCACAGCACCTGAGACGAGAAGAACAAATATTGAGATATGCCACCAGAAACTCAATCCACAAAGACACCAACCCAACTAAAATGACGATCAAAAAGTGCAGGACTCCATTTAGCCAAAAACTAGTTCCCAACCCCCCAGCAAGTAAAAAAATACATACACTCTGAGAAGAAATTGAGCTACCAGGGATTCAAACAGAACAACACAAAATTACCGATCCTACTCCTTGGTAAAACAACACTCCCAAAATAAACCTGATTGCCCAGACATTTAGATCCAAACTACAAAACCCATTGAGAACGCTAACAGAAATCCACAAAATCATTGCTGAAACATATTCTGGATATCTTAAAGTCTACACAGACGGATCCAAATCGAAAGAACTAAACAGAACAGGAGCTGCAATAGTGATACCGGAATATCGAGTCGAATTTGGCACTAGACTCCCGGACGGTTGTTCCATCTACACAGCAGAATTCTGGGCAATAAAGGAACCACTCAAATGGATTAAAACCCAAGGTCACAGCCAGTACGTCATCATAACAGACTCTCTAAGCGTACTTAAATCCTTAAATCCTTAGAGACTGGCACTTCGAAAAACAGAGGAAATATGCTGGAAGAAACAATGCTATCCAATAGAGAGATCGAAGAAAAACAACAAAACATCGAATTCCTATGGGTACCTTCACACATCATCCTGACCGGAAACGACAAAGCTGATCAAAAAGCAAAGCACAACCTCCTGAACAACATAATAGATCCTCTAAACTACAGTATTCACGAGATATATAGTCAGGTAAAAGGCAGAATAAACAAGAAATATCTGCAGCTCTGGGAAAATACCAACAAGGGCAGACATTTATTCCAGCTACAAAAAGAGGTCACCAGAAACATCAAGACACCTAAAGACCGGGAAACCATTGACCTCCAAATTATTAACAGGATTAAAACCGCGGAAACTTTATTAAGAAACAGCTTTGGAAAACATCTCAACCAAGAACCGAATCGAACTATAAACTGTCCTCACTGCCCTGTAGCAGAAACACTGGACCACGTTTTCAACAGCTGCTCCAAATACCGCAGTCAACGAATCAATTTCCAAGAATACCAAAAGAAAATCGGATCTCCTACGATATACCCTGAATTCTCGGACAAGGTACATAACAAAAACATTGACACCACATCCAAGGATATAATATCGTACCTAAAACAAATTAATAAACATGGTAAAATATAAACACAACTAAAAATATAGCTATAACAACAATAAACAGAAGGACTATAGCAGCAGGACAAGACTGCTAGCCAAAGAGCAAGTCCATAATGAACTCCCACCTTACACGACTGAAAAAAAAACGAAATACCAAGAATGATCTAAATCTAAAAGTAACAGGAACGTAAACTAAAAACACCAAGAATTAGCTTCTTGGCATGTTACTAACACAAAACTAAAAATACAGGTCTGAGTAAAATAAACAACACATATAATTCTACAACTGACCCCAGAAATAGTGCATATAAGGTGGCTAACCCCGCCATCAGGTCCGGTTGCACAAGGCGACAAAGACTGGTAGTACATAAACAAACACCACAAATTTTTTGACTCCCCAGCCATCTTAAGACTATAAAGTGACCTAAGCCCAGTCATCAGGCCCTATGCACAAGGCGGAAATAAATAAACACCGGATGAACAGCTCCCAAATTATCAATACACAACATGTAATTCCAACATTGTCTCTCAGACCAATTACTCTATATAATTCTCAAATACAACAAAGGGGCACATTGTAATTGTAAAACCTACCCATAGCCATTAAACAAAGAAATAATGGCATTAAGGACCAGTCGCAAACACTACAGCCTACAGCAATGGAAGTCGAGTCAGAAGCAAACACCACGGCCTACAGCAATGGAAGTCGAGTCAGAAGCAAACACCACGGCCTACAGCAATGGAAGTCGAGTCAGAAGCAAACACCACGGCCTACAGCAATGGAAGTCAAGTCAGAAGCAAAACATCTAGCTCCAGCATAATGCTACAACAGAATGAAGTCTCATCAACAGAAGACCAACAGGAGAAAGGAAAAAAGAAGAAGACCAGACATCGATTTTCAAATTGCCTAGTTATATGAGGTTCTTCCTTTGGCTATCGAAGTCCTCTTTGATAACAGCCATATCCCCATAACCCTGATCTGATCCTTTGCATACCACCATCAAAATTAACGACTTAAAGTAAACACGGCGTGACACAAACATGCATAGGGTGCCTGACACCCAGCCGATTGGTACCATTTAGAAAACAAAAGTACACCATGTACACAAAATTCCAACTTTTGCTAAAAGTAATAATGAAAATTATACAACTTGATGGATTTGGAAAATTACACGGGTGGCTTACACACTATTGAAACAGTATTTGTCCACTAGTATAACTGGACTTTATTTGATCATATTGCGCTCTGCCGTTTTCCGGTGGCGTTACGCGTCCCGCGGGTCCCTTTCCTCCTTTCCTCGCCTGCACATACTTAGAATTAAAATGTGCGACATTCGCACATAAAAGCAGGACTGTGGTGGCACCATTTCCAGTCCTCACCAATTGAAAATCCTGAAATTCAGGACTTGACCGGTCGCGAAAGCACCAGTTGCATAGGCGACCTTAATTTTTATCAGTTCAGTTCAGTCTGGCCATCCATTGTTTACTCGTCAACCCGTAAAGATGTCTTCTAAACTAGCTAAGCTGAACGATATCCACGTGCATTTACATGGTGTCAGGCAAAACCTGATGTGACAGCCGGAAGAAATAGAGAATGTCAGGATGCTTAAAGTGGCACAAGACCTCATAGAAGAGGTCTTTAGAGCAGAAGTGAAGACAGAAGAGGAGATGTGGATAGAGAGATATATGCTGCAGAAATAGCAGAGACAGCAGCAGCAGCAGCACTCATATGTCTGGAAAAGATGTCTATTCTCTCTTGCCTAAAACATTGTTTAGTCGATTGTATAGTTGTTTGTTTATTTGTATATATCTATGTCCCTGTCTCAAGCCATGTCTCTAACCATGTCTCTGTTGTGTTTGTCCCTACCTAGAGTAGCGGGTATTCAGGTCAGAAACTTGCAACATTGTTGCCATTATTTCCCTAGTGTTCGTTACAGTGACGTTATTGAAGCTAGAAATTTTGAGGCTATAAATATAGACTTGGGTTTTTCCATGGAATTTCCACAGATTGTAGCTATAAATAAATACTAGAGTGTTAAATAGGATCGTCACACAAGTTGAGTCTATAAATATATACTGGGTTTTCCATAGGATGTTGCACACGTTGCAGCTAAAAATAGAGAGAAGGATGAGAAAAAGACAAAAAAGAAGAAGAAAAATGTCCTGGAGAAGATGAGGAGTTGATGGAGAAGAAGAAAGGAGGAGAGACCTTAAAAGAAAGCCAAAGACCATTTTCAGGGCCACTCATATGTCTCGACAAGATATCTATTCTCTCTTGCCTAAAATATTTTTAGTCGATTGTGTAAATATTTCTGTGACAGATTTATGCACGATTGAGGTCAGCCACTTGCAACATTGTTGCCGTTGTTTCCCCCAGTGTCCAGTACCGTGACGTCACCACTCTCCAATTCCCCTTGTCCTTAGACAGACCCAATACATTGTCGCTATAAATCCCTATGTTAAATTCCCATTATCCCTAGACTGGCCCACCCATGTTAAAATCCCCTTTGTCCCCCAAGGGCCGCGACCCTGTTTTTAATGATAAGTCCCATTGTCCGTATATCAAGCCCCCCTTGTCCCTAGACAGTCCCACCTTGTTCGATTTCCCCCTTGAGGCTGGACAGTCCCTTATATAAACCCTTTGATGCTAGACAGTAACACCTTATACCATTTTCCGTTTGAGGCTACGGTACAACCCCTCAATCAATCTTGAAGCTAGGTACAACCTCCTAAATTTAACATTGAGGCCTGCATGAGGCTACGGTATCCCCCCACAACTACGAGCATGTTTACGATAAAAAAAGGGAATACATTATACTATTTCGACCTTGCGTTAGATGACAGCACGGTCTTGAAATTTTAATTAGCGCGTATCCGTCATGCCAATTTAGCTTGTTTTTGTTTTTTTTCCATTGCTTCAAATCGTCGTTGAGGTCTAAGTTCCGTGGTGTTCAAATTATCCCAACCATTAAATCCACGGCGCCACAAAGTTTAGTGCTATAGGATCAATAAATTATTGCAGCTTTACACTGGATATTGTGAAAGGGAACAAAAACCTTACTACGTCGAAAGTCTACTGGACATTGCCCAATTTGTGTCGGCTCCGATGGGACTATGCAAGGTGTCAGGGCTTAGGTATCGTTATATTATATTAAGAAATTAATCAAAAATGTTGAACCACTTTTAAACATTCAAAGACTCATAGATAACATATACAGAAAACTTTCCTCTACACTTCAGTGGTATGCGCACAATGATCCAATAATTCATTATTTGGATGTATCAAATACACAAAGACACGGCTCTAGAGTCACATTCAAAGTTTTCCTCGTAATCTCCGGCAAGAGATATTCATATCAAGCGTTTGTACGATTTAGAGTAATATCTGGGTTTATTTGCAATACTTCTACAAAACAGCAAAATAATGCTTTTGGTCGAAGGCTTCGAATGCACACTGTCTCTGCCCCTTGTGGCGTTTAGGCATTTTTATATACACAGCAATTCCTTCCATATTTCAGTTCACACACTTGTATCAGGTTTTTAAGCATAATCACCTGATGTTTTAAATTCGACTATATCTCTATCGGTGTTTAGCGTACCGCAATAAAAAAGACAAATAAAATGAATTTGGTCTTTGGAAGGAAGAATCGAAGATATATCTGTGAAGATTATGGCAGCAAGTCTCTTTCGTAAATCTGCAACCTTCCAAGACGATATCAGCAATCTTCGTTAATAGGCGCATCTAATATTGTAAATAATTAATCTTCTCTGTTCACTTTTGTCATTTAATTATGGATTTTTTCCTTTGGTTGTCTTTTCTTTTGATAATGGAAATATTAATATCATCATACACTTTTATGACTGTTTTTCTTGAGCTGTACTTTCTATTCAAAGCAGCACGTTTGCAAATGCAAGAGAGCGCAGCTGGAAATTGCATCATAACTTAATGCATAAAAAGTGATTCAAGATACAATCTGTTACAAAGTCAAAAGCTTATATACTTTTCTTAATTTAACGGGTTGCGCCTGTAGTTTGAAGTGACATAATGTTTTTCTTCGCTGCCATCAAAACACATTTGTTGCTGAAAACTTTATATAGTGGGCATGTCATGATTAATTTAGACTGAGTAGGACGCGAAACACGTGTTCATCCGAGCTTCTGAAGACAGAAAAAACACTGACTATAAACAAATCAAATAATTAATTTTATTAGGTGTTTTAATGAAATCCAAATCTACATCAAAGAAACGATTTATGATCCAGACACGTAAATTAAATCAACATGTACACATGAGGTTAAATATTTCAAATTTAAATGAAAGTGGAAACAGGCAACGCTTTCATTAACTTGTCTAAATAATGATATTCCCTTAGTTTATGCTCGTGAAGTGGAATACTTTCAGCCCGATATTAAAACATTTGCAAACGCGTTTATGTTCAAATGCGAGAAAATGTATACGGTTTATGTGTATTTCTACAGCAGAGAAGAAAACATCTCAAGTCATATAATGGACAATACAGTGAATGGACAGTACGGTGAATGGACAATACAGTGTTATGCTAATCAGGTATAATATGAGGCAATTCGCAAGAAATGTAAAATCCTTCTGTGGAATGGCTTCATTTTTGTACCAAAAATAACACATACACATGCAAGTTTGAAATGCAGACCTTACAAAATCTTGGCGTTGAAACCGTAAATCGCCCATCCTACAGTCTACGCTGCAATTTACGGAAGTTCTTGTTGTAAAATCAACGCTTACTGCGCAGCTAGAAGTGTTATGTGTGATATAGATTTTTAACGTAGCTTTAACAATTTTTCAGTCATATCGCTACGATGTCTGCAGTGTGGCAGTTTATAGTGATGTCTAGCACTGGGGCATCGTGCCGCAGATATGTAGCATGATGTCCCACCCAGTTATATTATCCTGACACCAGGCCGACCAGTCCTAACACTAACCTCTTAATGCTGAGCGCGTAGCGAGGTAGCTGTTAGTACCATTTAGATGTAGAAGTACCTTGATCATAGCAGAATAATAAATACGACGTTACTTTTTCTCAAGGCGTATCGTACAGCATTGAACTTTGTGAAATTTTGGACATAAAATGATGCGGATGCGACTTCTGTCTCTTATTAAATAAAAATAGTGAAATTTAAGTATGCAATTTTAAAAATCGCAATGGAGTCCAAACAAAGAAAATGATGAAGTCAACGAAAATTGTACGAGACCTTCAAAAATTTAAAGCGACTTACGACCTGCCACAAACGACCTGGACTTTGTATTGAGAAAACCCCATGTGATATTAACAAAAGTGTCCCACTGAAACAAAAATTTTCAAAACTATACACACAAATGACATTTACTTGAGTGTATTTTATAAGCGGAGTCCATACTCCGTGCTGAATTTGTGAATACTCATTCGGTTATTGTATGGACAATTAGTGACGGGGTATTTTTTCCAATACTGTTCAATGCAACGAAAGTTTCTTTGGGAGATAATAAACTAAATGTAAGGCAAGAAAATCTATACCATCCTATAAATATTTTAGTGACTGGAACTCTTAGCCATTTAAAAATATCAATTTGTCAAATAGTTGAACATTCCACCTTTACACAAGCCAAAAGTAAGGGACAATAAATATCTGATTTACAGTTGATTCTGCAGTAATTAGCCGGGAATGATAAAGACTGATGACGATTATAAATTTTATATCACGCAACAGACCAGCCATAACGATGACCATTGCGCAAAAGACTGTCGTCACTAGATCCAATCATAAGATAATGAAGCACTAAGAGAGTTAAGTCGACAACGGTATAACTATGTAGCCCAGGCGTTAAGTCGACAACGATATAACTATGTAGTAATTAGCCCAGACATCCCGATACGCCGTTCCTCGACACTAATATTTAAATTAAAGTTGTCCAGGTCCATGGAAAGATCATTAGGAGACAATAATTTCGTTCATGAAGTAGTATCTACAAAATTAGAAGATAATGACAGAAATAAGACACTAACGACGACCATTATACGGCTATCGTAGCACTCGTTAAATTTATTTCAATGAAATTTGTACATTCAGTGATTACGGTTTGACAAACTTTAGACAATGTGCGTGCCCAACGACACCAATTAAAGTAAATGCAGCAGTAAAGCACGTGATTGTTAAAGTATTTGTTTCACTTTTGTACTTTTCATTCCACCTGTTGCTCCGACCCTAAATGGTAAATATATATGCAAGTTACGTACATTATAATAGGAAAAAAACATAAATAAAATCGATTTGATTTTTTTCTCTAACTCGAAGAAGGGTGCGGATGCAGACATGAAAATAGATGGAGAGGTCTAAAGGAATTTTCTTACAATATTTTAATTTTGATTCCTTAGTCATACCTAAATAGTATTCTTGGATTTTCTGAACATCACACTCAAGCCCATGCTCAAATCTGAAAATTTTAAAATTCAGTTTAATCATTAGCTCTTTAGAATTTTTTTTTACATTTATTTGAGACTACTTATATATATATATATATATATATATATATATATATATACCTATATATATATATATATATATATATATACTATATATATATATATATGATACAAAAACAAACTGATAATGCAACCGGTCCTACAACCTGGACATAAGCATAATGAAGCTTTTGTGGTATCTGTAATGACTAAGAAAGTATGCACTGGCCTACAAACTTGAACATGAACGTGTTTTTTTGTTTTTTTTTTTCAAAATAAAATGTTACTAATCATAGGTTTTATTAATATATGTTTTAAAGATAAAAAAGGTCGTTCAAAGAAATGTTTATCAGCATTATCTGTTAATCACCCTGGTGTGTAACATTGTGTGATTCGCGCTATAATCTGATTCTGGTCCGCTTCTATTTTTCCTATTGTTGCTTCATATACAGATTAACAGGACAATCCTTCTAAACAGTCTTCAGCAGAGATATGAAAATATAATTTTAATTCGAACTGGTAGTTCACGGATCGCTGACAGCCATATAACCATATAATATTAACTCGAACTGGAAGTTCATTTATCGCTAACAGCCTCAAGCATGTCCTTTACACGTTAGCCGACGTTGCAGCCTTACACCTAATATCAGAAATATATGTTTCTAAGGTTCTGAGTTTGAGCTTGACAACTATAAAGGTTTTGAGAATATAGATCAAGGTCATTCTCGTGTGCATAATGTCCCTAAGATCAGTCTAATTCTCCACCATGAAAAAAGATTACTGGGCATAACTGGTTGTAACAAAAGACGCAGTGATTGTTGGCAGTTTTTCCCAGTCCCTGTAACCGCTGATCACAACTTCAACTAGTCCGATAAATCAACCTATATGTGTTGAGATCATCCCCTAAATCGTCAGTCAGTAGCATTACAGGTGTAGGGCTAATTTCAGCAGAACAAACAATACAGGCTTTAATCTGCCAGTGCATTATGGTGCTTGCGGTTGAACCGGATTTATACGCTAGTATACACTGTGTAATTTCCCATCTTTCTGTCTTTTTTCTCATTTTCTCTGCGTCTATGTGTACGCAGCTGTGTATTTTCGTACATGTCGTTACGCCACTGCATAATGCAGGAAATGTTATTTTATAATTGTGTGTCAACGGTATAGAATTGGTATGTGAAAGGATTAGTGAGATGTTTATTGTAAATGCACTTACACAAAGGTAAAGGCTCCAACAGAATCCAATCACATACACAGTACGCATGCTTTACTACACATAGTACTTTCAAAGGTCTGAAAATTCTAATTGCATAAGAATGACAGTATGTATGTAGTCAGGTCTCATTAACTTCAATATTAAAGATACAACACCTTTCCTCTTCCTTCCTGGGAAGCAGCATCTGCCCCACCAGACTTCCTGCCCATAGCAGATTTCTTAATCAGACTGGGTATAATGATTCTCCTGCAAAAACATTCTATTCATCTGGTTCGACTGGTTACAGCACGTGCCTGTTCTGGATATAAAATACGAAGAACGTGGTCTGCTTCGCGTTTCTTGGTAGATAATTTGCTCAAAATTATCTTTTGCTGCAAAAATTATTGTTTATAAAAACCGCGGAAAAAATACAAAGTTGCAGCACAAAATCCTGATCATATGAACTCAGTTTTTTTCTGAGCTACTGCAAACATTCAAAGACATAAAGCATATTGGAGTAGTTCCGAATCAGGAGAAATCATAGGAAGTGTAAACGACTTACTTCCTCTTATCTCTTTGCTGTCTTTATTTTGCCATCTGTGCTAATATTAATTTCACATACACCCTAGGGTGTCCTTTCCTGTTAGAAAAGTGCATACTTCTTTCTGTAAACAGACTTTATCCATTATGTCAAAAACAGCAGAGCAGACGACAGCTTCAAGTGACTAATATTTTAGCTAGTTAATGGTACTGAGTGATTCGCAGCGCACATTTGGAAAAAGATCTGCAAACCTAACGGATGTCGATCGGAGGTATTTAGATTTTAAACACCCAGTTTTCATCTATCATTTAAATTAAACTGCACCAGCTGATATGAATATGAACTTAATGTATGATATTTATCTGTCACTTGCAAGAAAGGAAATTGCAATACACACTGACTTTGCAATGCATTAAATCCTAAATGAAGTCTGCCTTCAAAACATGTAAAACTGAACGTTGATGTTGCTGATGTACGTCTAATGTGCAGAATGTATGCCCATAGGCAAATGGGCAATAAAAACGATCGTAGAGAAAAACAGCATTCTCTTTTTTTTCCTGACAACCGGTTTCACACTTTATGGTTCGCATGCAAACTGAGGGTTAAATTTCCGACACATATTTTCTAATCATTGTTCAGGATATCTGTGAAGGAGTTACTTCGTTTCATTTAACGCTGTAAGAAAAAAAAAATCTTTGAACCGTGCAAGGGTTGTAAATGGCGCTTTCCTTCCTCGTTTCATTTATTATCAAATCCATCGATTTAACGTCTTGGCATCAATTTATCATACCAATTTTCCCACAGAATTTACAGTACCAGTCTATTTCAAAGCCAGCGAATATCAAGAGAGGACATTAATTCAACAGTATAACTTCCTTCAGGGCACGGGCCAGATAAGCTATTTTTGAAGCCGCACAAAATATGATGCAAACGATCTGATAAAACCAGGTCGCGATCTTGCCTGCAAACAGTGGGTTGCATATGACTGATTTATCTGCACAAATGAAACATTCATTTAACTTAAATTTCAACAACTCTTGTTGGCACTGAGTTGCAAATGAATGAATGAATGAATGAATGAAGTATTTACCGACTCTGACCTGTGTAGTACACTTTTATCTTACGCATGGATTTACATGTAACATAATCTTCATATTAATGTTTTGTTAGAGTGCTAACTTTAACATTAAACAATAACAACTTCCATCCATCATACAACTGAAGTGCAATATATACATGTAAAGAACAACAAATATTAATATCATGCAATTGGCAGATACAAGTAAAAAAATCTATCAGAGTTAAGACATACATTTAATTGTCTATTCTACTCTATGAAGAGATCATATCTAATGAAAAAGTTGTTTAATTAACTATTTTTATTAAATTTTCTCTTTCTGAAAGCTAAATAAGTAAATCAACATACATTCTTCATAATATTGTTATCATGACATCTAATGAATCTAAGTATAGATTCTTTCGACTCATACGGGGTTCTTAAATGATAACTTGCTCTTGTTTCATTGTAACACCGACATAACAGTAAAAAAGTGAATCTCATCTTCAATAATATCCCTATCGAAATGATATTTACAAAATTGGCAAAGCCCGTCTTCCATTGATGTAAAATTATCCTCTCCTTTAACATCTCAAGATTATGACTAGATAATCTCAGCTTACTAAGAACTATTTTGTATTGTTTATCATTAACATATATAATATATAGTTCTAATAAGCTTTACAATTCCAGGTTTAAATCAGGTTTAGACTGTGACCTGATAAAACGATTATATCTCTTGTTAGTGGAATGCGGTTACAGCAAGCCCAGATTCAACTCGTAATGTAGACACTATTTATATTACTACTTATATTAGCAGTTGTAGTATTACTAATGCTACTATTACTACTACTACTACTACGATGACTACGATGACGACGACGACCACGATGACAACTGCTGTTGGATCTTCAATATAAACAAGAGCCGCCTTACGACCACTCTTGCAAAAAACGGGTGTAACATTTTCAAAGCTACGACTTATTTCTTATGTTGCATGTACCCCCACTAGCACAACCAATTTCACTAATACTGCTGTTGTTACAACAACATACTGTAAACGTTTTAGTACTTAGGATATACAAGCTATAAAACTATGTGATACAAAACAATATACGTTTTTTTAATTTGAGTCTACGGAAAGAATGAATCTGATGTGGCGTAAGGATGAAAACAATTACTTTTGTAAAGCGATCAGAACTTTCAACACCCAACCTTCCTGTATATACCACTAAGTTAGTTCAAACAAACGAGTGATCAGCGAGTTATAATGACTAGCCATCCACTGAAAAAAAGGTTTAATTAAAAACAAAGTCTAATAAATGTTTCAACTTTGTCAGCTGAGTATGTAAAGGTCTGAGCTTATTTACAAAACTTTACTACGTTAAGTTTTATGCAGATCACAAACTTTACGAACCACTGTTTACACCATTTATCAGATTAACGATGAGTCGTGTTTTCTGGAAACACTGCAGTATCGAAACAGTCACAGTCAGTTACAAACGATGCAAGAGTGAGAGAGAGAGAGAGAGAGAGAGAGAGAGAGAAAGAGAGAGAGAATTAAATTTTGTCAGAAAGGTCTTATTAGTTAACTCATTTTTAGCTTTGTATCGATTACCCTTCCACGCATTTTAAGGCTACTTATATTTGTTCACTCTCCAGTTTTCTTTTTTTTTTCTCTCTCTCTCTCTTTTGTCATATTTTATACTTGGTGAGTAAGTGCTTTCTTTTCCACTATATATATATATATATATATATATATATATATATACATATATATATATATATATATATATATATATACAAAATTTTAAGTGAAACTGATTTTATACACGTTAATTAGTCAACATTATCATGGCGCCCGCACATAGGGGCAAGGGGGGGGGCACTTACTTGCCCCCTGGATTTCACCTCTAAACATGTTTCGGCCCACACCACCCTTGAAAATAATTCTGCGGGCGCCCCTAAACAATATGTATGTTGTGTCCCTTTTACTTAATGTCATAGATCTATTTTTATCATATTCGTCTAACTATCTGTCTATCATCTCTCTACCTGGCAATATTATTGATCACGTATTTCTTTTGCAAATAGAGTGTAATGTCATCTTAACAAAATGGATCAAATTATAGTGCAATAAGTATGTTGTTCGATAAAAGAATAAACCATTTCCCAGAAAACTATTGGAATATTTTACTCGAAGAAAACACATCCTTTGAGTTTTGAAAGTTCACTTACGCGTAAAATTAAATAATTAACGCGTATCCGGCTTTGCAATTTGACTTGTTTACTTTATTTCATGTATCATGTTGGGTTTAGTTATTTAAAGATCTTGTATATGCCTCGTGGTATACAATTTTTGGTGCCCACTCCCAAGTCCAACGCTGCCCCTTATCTTCCGACATAGACTACTGAAATCAAAGCTGTGCATTAAAGATAAGCGCATGTAATCTTAATTACACTGTCAGTCGATAATATATAGTTTTCTTCGTAACAATTTGCTCATCTGAACGTCTCTCCGGGGCATAGCGCTTAGCGACGCAGACAGCACGTGCACTGCAGTTTCTGTTTAATAAATACTGTCAAGGAAAGCAACACATGTGATTAACTTCCAGAAAAATTTAAAAAGCATTATATAAACTCCCCTATGCAAAAGAAATACGTTTGTAAATATCTGCACATGTCGCGTGAAAAGCTTCACATTTCCTTTCAATTTGCATTCAATTATAAATGGTGGGCAGGAGAGTGTGAAGCTGCTGAGAAAGCGTGAAGAGTAATTATGCTCAGCGGGGAATGGGATTTGATGTTTTATATAAAACCCCAACTGGCATGCACCATAGTCGCAGTAAAACAATAGCTCTCTCTCTCTCTCTCTCTGACTTGTAAACCTATAACTGAAGTTCATCACTCTCACTTAAGTTTTGTTGGCACCTACCTTAATCGTGTGATTGCGATACGGTTGTTTCCGAGCCGAAATTTCAAGAATAGAAATGTGAGCTTGAAGAACATTCCTACCTATTAAATATTGAAGTGATAAGTTGTTTAAGGATCATATATGATTGAAAATACTATCATAGCAAGTGTAAGCCTTCATTTTTAAAAGACTTTAGCATTTATATAAACGATCACAATTTATTCACTCATTATTCTTGAAAGCGTGTGTCTATCACTTCATGGAAGACTCCCACTCATTACTTTGCCTTGAAGGTTTCTTGGCAAGCTTCTCACACTGTCCTAACTGCTTCTTTCCACGCAGCAATGATCAAGAGAGGAAAAGTGGTTTAAGTTAGTGGATTTCCATCTATCAGCTCCGTAATTGACAGATTTTATAAGATCAAAGTCGATCGTAGACGCCATAAAATTACGTATCAGCTCAGTTTACAGCCCTTAGCTAGATATTCAGAATGTGGCTGGTTGTAATCAATAATGTTTCATAATTATGTATTTCTCTAAGACTCACATATGTATCAGATCGTAGATAAAATATTTGTACTGTTATGTACACTCACACGATTTATATGTAGACGTGCTATAATCTACAGTTAAACGTCAATTTTTTCCCCTGTATAAGTTTAGGTTCCTTCCAGACTAGTCAATGAAACTGTGCAATAAAGAGAAAGAAAAAATCTAACAAACCCGGAATAAAATTAATCTACCTCACGGGGCCTTGCATTAATTATGTAATACGTCCCAAGATGAACTTGACGCCAGTTTTTGATAGATTACATTCGACATGTAAAATTATCGATTTTCTTCATTACAGTTTGTTTGTTGTTATTTTCATAGTGTCTGGCCTTATGATCATGTCAGTAGTTCTGAGAGTATATGGTGTAGAACTACTTCAATCATGTTTTGCACTTACGCATCAAAAGTATCACTACAGGACGCACTGGACTAGTGCTGTGAGGGTTACTTTCTCTGCGCTGATGGAATATGACATTGTTAATATTAGTTTGACTGTTGTTAGTATAACAGTATTCCAGTGTTAGTACTGACAGGCGTGTGTGCTAATAAACATATCACATGGTCGTCAATGAATGTCTTTTTTTTTCTACTGGACACTAATACATCAAGCATCAAAATCATTTCCTGTTAAATGCTTCATGCAGTAGGCCAGTCTTGACTCTCTGTAACAAGGCTCATAAATCACACATCTTCGGTGGAACGGTGGAATTTTGAGGGGGATACATGTTGCATATTTG